>JAVSBS010019411.1:67482-84952 GCA_033124195.1 Coracias cyanogaster
TTCCTCACTCCACTTCTCTTTTTGTTAAAACAATTGTGGTTTAGGTTTTTCAGTAATTGCCTCTTGGTTCAGCCTGTGTGCTCTGGCAGTTGCCACAACAATCTGTGTATTTTCAGATATTTCAAATACACAGTTGTGGTGCTTCTTCTATAGCTGCTACCTCATTCTACTGAATTTAAAAAGGGAAGTTTAGAAATACAATAAGTAACCCTAGAAGAGCGTGACAAACATTTGGTATGTATTTTTGTTTGTGTGGATTTTTTTCTTTGTTTTCAACCTTGTGTAATCTGTGGTTTAAGTGCCTGCTAGATCACTGGCTGTATTTTACCTTTGTATTCTGTGGATCTTAATGGATTTTCATTCTGCATTTATATGTGGCAAAAGACTTCTCTTTGGTTGTTTTTTTTTTTTTTTTGCTGTTGTTTTTTTCTGTGCATTTAGACATCTCAGATCTTATTTTACATTTCACTGAAGTCAGCTGAAGTAAAGTAGTTGTTCCTTTGCTATTTCTGTAGTTTTGAATTGTTAATTTTCATCTTGGAGGTAAAATGCATGTGCTTCATTTGTTTTCTGAGATACTTCTATGAAGTAACAACTAAGCAGTGTATATAGCTGATCATTTAGTAAGTTTTTTGACAAAGCTTTTAAATTTGGCTATTTGATAACTCTTTTGAAATAGAAGACAATATATAGAGTAATTTTATACTGTCCATTTTAGGCAAAGAATTTGAACTCAGACTTTGAAAACCAGTATTAGGTAAAATACTCCATTTTCCCCAAACACTGTGATGTTAATTAAAATCCCACTGGAAGTCGCATTAGGCTGTGCTTCAATGCAAGTAAGGGTTCCCTGTCACTGTCTTTGAAGCTTCAGCTGAAGTAGTTTTACCAAGTCATCCAGTGTGCAGTGTATGAGTGCCTCTGATAAGACTTCTTCCTTGTAGGGATAAAATCCAAAAATCAATGTCAGATGGAAATCAAAGTTCTCAAAGTTTGAAGGATTGATGGAAAGATATTTTAATGAGTCCGAATTTCAAACTTTATCTTCCTAAATTTGGCAGAAAGGGCAAGCATGAAATGCCTGGGTGCAGGTGTCTGGGAGAGATGTTTGAAAATAAGGAGATTTAAAAAAATTTAAATGAAAATCAGGAGTAAAATTTTAATAGAATGAAAGAAATATGTTTTCCATATTTTACCTGGACATTTTACTCAGATTTTGAGGAAATTAAGTATATGCCTGTACCTTTGTGAAACTGGATGATAACCACATTCCAATTACCTCTCAGTAATAAGAAGCATAAAACTTAATTGCTTCTATTCAAGTAGCTATTTCTTCTAATTTAAAATAAATAAAAAAATCCCACCACCCAGAAACAGAGTTACTGAAGACACCGCCAGGTTGACTGATTACGGTGGAAGATGCAAACAAGGGAAATATTATTTCTGGGAGGTGAGAGAATGGAGCTTGAGAATTGAGATTACTTTTTTTTCTTTTAATATTTCAGCATGGCATCACACAAAATATTCTGTAAGCTAAGGTTAATTTTGTCAGTGATCAATTATAGCCATATGGAAATAAAACCATTTTAATTGGTAGTATTGCTGCATCCATATTTTGTAATATAAAATCCATTTTTTAAATACTTCTATTCTAATTTTTTTCCTCTTTAACCCAGTCCAGTTTGTCTTTGCTAAAACTTGTGTGCTTGTGGCATATTGGCACTTAAGGAGCTAATTTTAAACTATGATGGACAAATCATTCAAGTGAAAATAAAAGGTAGTTGCTCTTTCTTCATGTCAGGGTATCAAATGAAAAATGGGAAATAAAAACAAAGGAGAGAAATAAATTGGAAGCTTATTTATCACAACAGTTGAGTTCCATGGGTGCTAATTCTAAACCTGAGATTTGCCTCTTTCAAGTATTTATGCTGAAATAAAAGCACAATTAAGTAACAAATGGAGGAAACAAGTTTCCTGCAATGAGAAAGTTTACTGCCATGAGAAAACCTTTTTGGAGCAGGTTATATGCTCTGCTGAAGTAGGAAGTTGGTCTTTTTTTTATATTCTGTATTATTATTTTTAATTTTTCAATAGATATTGCATTGAAAACACATAGTCCTATGATGTTTTTTCAGAAATCTATAAGGATGTCCCTTTCTTACATGAACTTGGGCAACAGCCATGCCTGTGTTTTCTGAAGTACAAAGACTTCACAGGTAACGAGAGTTTGAAAGAACTATGCCACAGGCATAGTATTTTCCCAGATGTGATTTGAGAGAAGAGCCATTTTGTACTCAGCTGCATGAAGCTAAAACTGGCAATGGACAGGCTTCATCCTTGGAGATTTCCAAAACACGACTAGACAAAGATCTGAGCAACCCGGTCTTCCTGTGAAGTCAGCCTCTGCTTTGAGCAGTTAGACTAGATGATTTCCCCAGTTCCTTTCCAATTTAAATTTTTTTACAGCTCTAAATGGCACTGTATTTTGAAATTGGGCATAATATCTGTGCTCAGATTGCATCTTCCTGATGTGATGGCACCATGGCCACACTAATGGCCATAGCTAAATATTGTGCTTTAGCTCTGGCAGATCAGGTGTCTAAAAGCCATTTGAATTAAATATGGCAGTTCCCCATACGCATCCCAGAACCTTTTGCTCTTAGTGACCTAATCAGATATTTATTTTCCTTTCTTTTTACCTTCTACATTTTCATCTTCTTGAAAAAAATATTCCTGTGGTCCAAAGACGGTCATTTTGACTGGAGTTTGGCTTACATGTGGTTGTAGTGTTCAGCATATATGTGGTAAGCTTTGCTGCAGTAGAAAAAACCAGAACACCAGAAATGGTATGCTCTTGGTTGTTATTGGTTAGAAATTCAATTTTGGGGGAATATTAATACTTTAAGAGGATAGTTTCCAAAAACTGTGATCACAAGTATAATGCCAGTTACAAGTGTGTTTGTATTTCTGCAAAAAAATCTAGTCTATCCAGCCTTTGTATTTTGTGTCTTTTCTTGCTGTCGTAGTTGTTAGTAGAGGAGCTAACTGGAAGAGACAAAGCATATGCATAGAAAGGGCTTTAGTAGGTATGAAACATTTCTTATTGAGCAATGACAGAGCCTGACCCTCCACTTTCTTTCTGCTACCCATATTTCACCATCTTTCCTTAGCCATAAAAAGAAACTTTGCCAGTCCCCCTAAATGAGGAACCAAACATGACAGCTCAGCTGATAGTGTTGACATTGGCAGAAGGCTTGACGGACATCACCAAACCTTACCGTGGCCTATCTCCAGCTAATTAGCTGTTCGAAGGAACTCTGTGTGCCACAGGCACAGTCTTATCAGAAAAGGACATCTTTGCCGTTCACCCTGACAGCTGTGATGCAGCTGTTCGTGGAGTGAATTGAGCATGGAGGAGGGGGTGGGAGGTGAAGGAGGAGGATTGAGAGCAAGTGACAGCTCCAATATCTTGCATTGGAACCATCTTGAGGTATAATAAACAACTAAAATGTAGAAGGGAGAAGATGGGAATCAAAAATTTTTAAATGGGAATATAGGTTAGGTGGAAAGAGGAGGTATGAAAAGAAGGGAACAGGACTGCCCCATGATGACTCTGTAACGTAACTGGGGCTGCATGCTCTTGTGATTAATGCACACTGAGGGATTTAACATATAAACATTCACAATTTTCTATAAGTCTTTCACATGTGGATATTAATGAGGATGTGTGCCAGGTAGTCCCACAACTGAGCGAGACATGGAGCAGCACAGTCCTGAATAATTTATTGGGGTGACACAGATCTGATGGCTTTGAAGACAGGATGAGGGAAGGAGGTTTTTTTTTTTTTAAAAAAAGAAGTGCTTGCTACTTCCTCTGAGAGATTATGGGAGGGCAACAAGAGAGTTTGAGAAAGTGCCTCTGCTACTTTTCAAAGCAAATCCACTTGCTAATGCAAAAGTGGTAAAATACACTATTGTTATACTTTCTTATTCAAGCTTGCAATGTTTGCTCTTTTGACACTTTTGGAGACAGACATCCAACTTAGTTGAATGTTAACTAGAGAGTACAGAAGTAAAGTTGTGGAGCTAAGGATGTAGAGAATTCAGTTGAAACAGTAAAATTTTCAGTAGTGTACTTTTGTTAATTCTCATTAATTTTTATTTTCCAGTGGTTTGACTTTTAAAGGAGAGGGAGACCAGACTTTGGGCCCTTTGTGATAATAAGCTACCAGTATTAAACTTAACAATAATTTTATATATAACCTGAGAGGGGCAATAGAATGCAAAAGTCTGCAAATAATATTTAAGATTAATGCGGGTTTGCAATTTTTCAAAAAGTTGATCTCATTTAGAAGGTAAAAAAACAATTTATATTAAATAAGTGAACTAAAAGTGACAGCAGCATTCCCTTCCCCAGAACTCAGACTAAACACTAAGTTTTAGGTGACTTTAATGCTGAGTGTAAAAAAAAGAAGAAAAGTTACAGCATTAACTGATTTCCCTCTATGTTCAGTAGAGGCAGAAAGATTAAGACAAATATTTTTCTTGCAATATATCTGTCATAGACAAAGGTAAGGAGTGTTAAATTGCCTGGGAAAGCTTGCTTGCAAAAAGCTTCCAGTATAATTTTACAACTGAGTGGATTAGTTTGATAACATAGTGATAGCATTGAGATTTGGCATGTTCCTGCAAACGAATTATTTTAAAGATTTTCTCTTTTTATTGCTGATTACCTATGAGTTTTACTACATGCAACTTCTCTTTTCTCCACTGACATATAGACAAAATAGCTAACGGTGTGCTGCAGTCAGTAGCCAAAAATGTCCCAAAGCAAATGTTTCCGTTGTTAGAACAAAGAAAGCACATGAATGCTTTGTTTTTACATATAATACCATGCGTTCTATTACCTTTTATCCTGCACTGGAGAAATCATCTTGAGTTGCCCAAAACTTAATAACTGTTGAAGTTTAGGGTCAGTCCATCAGACCTACAGCAGACACTCTCTGTTAACTCCTCTTTCCCTACCAAATAGAGGAAGAGAAAAAACGATAAGGAAGAGAGACTTATGGATCGCTGTTGGCCCCCTCCCCTCCCAAATGGGAGACAAAGGGAATGAGACAGAGGCTTCCAGATTAGAAAACTAAAATAGCTTTGATGAAGATAATAATAATAAAATGGGATATATACATATATATACAAAACCAGCATCAAACCCAACCTCCCCCTGATGGCAACTATGTCACCACTGAGGCTGTGCAGGCACTGGCAAAGTCCCAGACTGGGCTCAGCAGTTGACAGGAACTGGGTTCAGGAGCTGGATTTAGGAACACACAAATTGGGATCAAAGGCATAACAGATGGGGTCCTCCTTGGATGCCAGCCCTTGATGAAAAGGGAAAAGAAGGCACAAGAAGGACTGAGAAGGGTGGCAAGGCCAAGAAGGAAGACTGAAGGGAAGTGCCAAGACTGTTGTGATCCCTCAGCTTTTTAGTGAGTATGACATATATGGGATGGAATACCTCGTCGGTCATTTTAGGGTCACCTGTCCTGGCCACTCCTCCCCACAGGTGCGGCCTCTCACTTTCTGCACCCCCTGATGTGGTATATGAGAGTTAGCAGGGACCTTGGTCTGCACACCAACCCTTGGTAGTAAGTCCAAACATCAAGTGTTATCACTGCTAGAAGCAGACACTGTCTGCAGAAAAATGCTGTTAATTTTCAGAACGTGCAGTTAGTTAGAAGAGACTCAGCTGAAAAGTAAAATTACTGAATAGAATTGGTTTGGTTCTAACTCAAACCTGGACATAACAGATAGTCTTAGAATGTATATAAAGATTTATTTTCTTTACTTATCTGTATATCAAAACCAAAACAAAACACTCAGAAAGGGTGAACTTCAGGCATTTTCTCAATCAAAAAAATACAGATCATCGCTCTACTTTATAGCGGAACTCTCTCCTGTAATTTTAATTGGTGTGTCTATAATGTATCTTGTACTATATTTACAGAGACCTGCAATCCCTTATGGTGACATTTTGCTTATTTTCACTCCTAGCTTGTAAGGCAATCCCAATTACCGTACTGAGAACTTTACATATTCTTCATAAATATTTGATGGGCCCACATAACCTGAGGTTTATCTTTCAGATTTTATACAATTCTGATGACAGATGTGAAATAAATTTTTAGTGAAAGTGATTTTGCTAGTAAAAAAGGTTTTTATTGACTCTAAATGGTTTGTCCATTACTTTTGACCTTTCTGTTATTTCTTTTCATTTTCAAAGGATTCAACATACAATTTACAAATGAGTGGCTGTTTATATTTCTCCTGCCAATAGGTTTTAAAATTGTACAAAACTAATGTTTCTGAGTGTTTAGGTTTGACATCTGTTCAGTGTAACTGATCTTTAAGCTTAATAATTTTAATAGTAAATTTTACATAAGTATCGGGGGGGTTGGAACTAGATCTGTAATTTCCTTTCCAACTCAAACCATTCTAAGATTCTATGATTCATTGATCTGTTCATAACTGATTTAAGTGTTTATTATGCAACTTGAGATTTGGTAAATGCTTACTTTTATGTATTTTCCAGCATTATTGGTAAGAAAGCTTTAGAGGTTTGCATGTACTGTCATACTACTACTATTCCTTTGTTCTGAATTTTGTGAGTTTGCCATTGCACAGAAGATTGGTATTTTCATGCAAGGGATTTTTTGTAACTTTATATTTTTGGTCAGTTCACTAAAGGTGGGCTAATATTGTGTCTAATTATTTTTGCTATGACTATATTTTTGTCATTTGGAAAACAGTTCTCTATTAATCTGTTCTTCAGTTGGTGATATAACGCAATTTTGTGTGACTTCTGCATGGATGGCCACAGCAAAACCATTGCACACCATGCTGTATTAACAACATAAAATTAGATTTGTGTTCTTAATGGGCAATTCTTGTACAGAAGATGATAAGGTCTTTCAGTTTTATTCAGTTTTATGCAGAAGCCACGACAATATTGGTAGTTTCTTAAGAGGTTTACCTTCATGTACCTTGTGAACTGCCAATGTTTTTGATTTTGAGCAAGCTTAGAAGCTGGGAATGTTAAGTAACTTGAAAACAGAACAAAACAAGTTAGCCTTAAGTTTTAGGGAGAGTTGTGCTCAGAAGATGGACACAACCTGCCAGTGATGAAGAGATGACTTAGAAAGGCCTTTAAGGGTTAATGTGTTTAATAGTATCAGTATGAGCTGGGTGGCATAAAGAGGAGAGTGGGAATTTTTAACGCTGTTATACTGTATAAGTGACAAATCAGTGAGGTGAAAGGAGAATGACAGTTTCTTTATTCTGTTTTCACCACCAGTATCTGTTGCTTCTTTACTGCTGATGTAACTGAAGAACAGCAGAACACCCCTCTAGTGTGTGGCTATTGAAGAACAAATAAGAAAGAAATCTGATATTTATCATTTTTATGGTAGTGAATTTTGTTTCAATCTGGGATCTTTTTATTGGAGATATTATGATAATTCACAAGCCACTGATGCCTACTGTAGTCATAATCTTTCAGATTTCTTCTTCCTCTGAAATTAAAATGGTTCCTCTGGATGCTGCAGATACAATCTGCTTGATGGCATGTCTATGTGTTTATGAGTTTCCAAGAGATGAGCAGGAAGGAACTGTTCAGAGAAGCACAGCTTTTTATCTAATACGTCAGATACAGTCAGTGTCCATTTCAAAATCATAAGTGTATGTATTTTCAATGTTGTTAATAGGTATATATTAGGAATACAATTACCAGAAGTATTTTCTAAATAATGTTGGAAGTAGTAATAGCCAAAGAGAGAAGGTTCTGTGCCTTTTATTCAGGAAGGAATTTTCCATGTTTGGCTTCTCCTCATTTATTTTCCTTTGTCTTCCTTGTGCTCTTCCTTGCTCTTGGTCTCTCTTTCTTCCACATTCCTCTGCGCTATTCCTGTCACACCTGTTGTGTGCAGAACTATGCTCTCTCTTTCTCACAAGCACACTCTCTCACACTTTCTCAAGCACATGCTCATTCATGTGTTCTCATGCACATGTTCTCACTCAGTGTCTTGCTTGCTCACTCTTGTACACTCCCTTTCTCACTCATTTTGTTTCTCTTGCCTTCTCTCACTTCTGCTCTCTCGCATGTGCTCTCTCACTCTCTTTCACTTGCGTGGGCTCGCATGTTCTCTCCCTTGCTTGCCTTCTTGGTCTCTTTTGTTCTCTCACCCCTCTCAAACTTTACTGAGTCTTACTTTTTCTTGGGATAATATGTCCTTTTTGTCACCCAACAAGTAGACAGAGAATAGTGATACAAGATAGTTCGATCACCAGTGATAGTACTGCTTTATGAATCTTAACTGAATTCAGAGCTGAGATTTTTTTTTCCTTTAAGGTGTCCCCTCCCTTTTCTTTCCCTCACCACCCTCCTTTCAATCACATCATTGCTTGGAGGCAAGAGAGTATGGGGAGAGGGGAGAGAAGCTCATTTAGCAGCCCTGGTAGACATAAGCATCACAGTACCAATCAATCAGCACACATGCTTTCCCACTGAGGCTCCCCTGTGACCTTGAGGAGTGTGACAAATGACTTAGAGGACAGAACAGACAGAAGGTTTGTGATAAACCAAAAAAATACATTCTTCTGGATGATGAAGAAAAATAAAAATGAAGAGTGAGGGTAGATATATATTTAGTTTGAACAAGACTCGATAAATTCTGTAACTACCTTTCGCTGTGCTGGCTGTGGTTAAAGGAGTTTACAGTCATGGTAATCAAGACTTCTTCAGTAAACCTCACAGCAGTGTTTACAGTACTTTTTTGTGCAGTACTGCAGTACTTTATGGCCCTGAGCCCTCGACTGTGGCTGGAGGTTGTAGCAGTTATTAGTAACAGATTCCAGAGGAAACTTATCTCATCAAATTCATGTTGAGGGAAAATAATCAGTGGAGTGAATCACTTAAACTGAATTGATTGGCTCATTCTGAAACCTGCAGCATGTTAACTCAGTCACGGGAAAGTTATTAGTAATCATAAACATTTGATACATTAGCAAGTACAATTTCAACAGGTTTTTTAAAAATTTATTTTTCCATACCTCATATTTTTTAAAAAATATTTGCATTTTTTAATGTTTTCATTATTTGGAGTCATCAATCTTTGCATATTGATTATCTGTCTACATACTATGGGAGAAGGGATGTATTTTCCTGCACCTACCAATATGTGTCTAGTCTTAGCAGAAAGCAATGTCTGTTAGGAGAAAGATGTCTTTTGCTGCATTATTAATTCTTTGTGTCTCCTTCAGAATACAGATTTGCATTTTCATTACTGATTTCTACCCATTCCATTTTTCTCTAGTTCCTTTGACCCTTAGCAATATGACTGTGTTTGTCCCGTGTTAAGCCCCTAGTAACAACAACCGCTATTACATATTTCAGCCAGTCAAACCACTGATACTCCTGTTTCTATACTTAGATTCCTCTTTGCAGCTCAATAAGTAGTGACCTTCTTGTTGTAATATAGACTGCCAGATATACATCAGAGGTCTGTAATCCATAATTGTCATTGCATTCCAATCCACACAGGCCATGAAACTGAATTTCCAATCTCATTGTCAGAGTTTAGAAATCTATTTCCATTCAAACTTTCTTATTGTGGGAAAAAGAGGTCTATTGTAAACAAATTTGATGACTACATTTTTTCTAATGACAGACTACACTTTCCAATGCAGGAAAAGGTATTTTGGTTCAGTAAGCTCAGTAACAGTGCTACTAAGCCAAAGGCTAAACGAAAGGAGGTGGCATGTGTTTGGGGAAGCAAGCAGTAAAGTGTTATCATCCTTCTAATTATATTGAAGCTGGTCAGGTTTACTGGTAAAATGCCCAGATCTCTCTTGTAGCAGCCATCATCCGGTATATGTCTGGTGTTTTAGAGTGCCAAATTGCAACTCAGAAAAAAAATTAAGCATTATCTTGTGGAGAGTTGAAATAATTTACAAAACTATAATACAGTTTAAGGACAAGTGAATGACAATCATGCTAAAGTCCTAGAAAATGCCAGGAGCAAGCAGTCTTACTGTTTCAAAAGACTTGTGTTAAATTTACCTACAAGGGATGTGCTATCAGAGAGCATCAGATATATATCAGGAAAAAATTCAGAGACTTTATTGTTCCTGGGGCTTTTAATGAGGTCAGTAACCCAGTCCTGTAGAACAATTAATTTCTTCAGCACCTTGGTGAATGCAGTTCTGTTTTGAAAGTGTTAGGCTCGTCTTCTTCAACAGATTCAGCTGCACTTTCATTCAGGTTAAGCCAAATTGGTACTGTATAACTTTGCTGCCCACTCATCCCCTCATTTGCTTTAATGAGGGCCTTCATAGGGGGTCTGACAATGGAAAATGACAGACAACTAGGATTATAGATTAGTCTGAGGTAAAAAAAAAAAAAAAGAAAATGGTTTATGTTGTAAGCCATTAAGTATGAATTATATTTACTAGATACTGTGCTCTATTAATATGAATAACTATTTAGAAGTGTGGAAAGCAAGACTCTGTAGCTTTCCATTCAGTAGATGTTTCAAATTCAAGATATATTACCTTAAGAGCTTCTGCTTTTTCAAGGAAGCTGGTTTTTTACACTGGATATCATGTTGAAATGTTGTCCACTTGGAATTCATTTATTTTAGTTGGATCAGGTCTATGTCTACCAAAAGTAGTTAACTTAAAAAAAACTTTTGAAAGTATTTTCAAGGACAGGGAAACATGAGCATCTGGGTATTTTTATTAGTTTGGGAACACAAGTCATGTAGCTTTGTGTCTCAAAGAGATAAGGAAAATAGAACAGAGACTTGAACCCAGGTCATTAAAGCCCTAAGATAACACTTTAATCACTGTACCTATCCACCCTTTGGAAGAAGATTATTAGTGCAGGTATTTTCATCTTCTGCGTTTAAAAGTCTGTTTTCTTGTAAAATAGCAATACGTCTCAGTGGAGAGTTCTGCAGCTCCTGTTCTGGATTTAATACAAATTAAATAATAGCTTCTTCATGTTATCAATGCCAGAATCTTATAGACTGACTTCTGTTTCGGTTTGTCCCAAAAAAGAAAGGTGAGCACATTTGAGAGTAGCATAGATATCTAAAATTTTTCTTTGTATGGCACAATTCTGGATCCATTTGGCTCATTCAATTTACTGTTGAAGGCATGAAATACTAGAGGCCTATATAGTCTATTTAATGGAAAAGCAGAGGTTTGTAGGGTGATTGCAAGGACTGACTTTGGCTTTAAAACTAAGAATAACTCTGGGAAGTGTTAAGTATGCTTTTAATGCAAAAATAAACAGAATTTTATTTGTGGGAGGAATAAAATAAGAGAGGGGAGAGTATAAAAAGACCAGAGCTTAACAGGATAATCTTGTTCTTAGTGCTGTTGAACCAAACTCTATGCTTGTCACTTTTCATAGATAAACTTTGCTATAGCAAGATTTAGTTCATAGGAATATTATGAATGGTAGTGATGTAATGTTTCTTAGAATCTGGTATTTTAAGTATAGTATAATTCTGTGTGTCAGTTATTCTTCTCCATAGAATTATAACTGTGGAAAAACTGCTATATGTGGCAACACAAAACCAAAGCAAACAAAAACATTCTTTTTTTTTGTGGCATCAGGAATCAGGTTTTGCGTTTTTCAAGAGGTCCAGAAACAATGGATCCTGACTGATGTTTTGTAACATTTAAATGATTATTAAGCTAGAATCACCATGGCTGGCTAAGGGTAAATGAGTAAATAAGAAGGAACCGAGGAAGAAGAAGCCAATGTATTACCTAATCAATGGTGACATCGATTCTGAATACAATTTCTTAAAATAGGTGCTCAGAAGTGATGAGACCATAGCTGGCTTTAAGGGAAGGATATACTAGAGTCACTGCCAGTAAATTTAAATTTAAGATATTGGTTATCCTTTAGTAACAGGTAAAAAAAGGTGGTTTTCTTTTTTTAAACAAAAAAAAAAAAAAGAAAAGGAAGAAAGAAAGAAGAACTCCATAAAGGTTTGCAATCTGAGTCCAAGCTTTAAGAAGGAAAAAGAAAAAGAAAGCCTCTCAAAGTGTAATGAAATGAATTTTATTTTGCAGGCACTGGGCCCATGCCATTTCATTTCATTAACAGGATACGCTGAGCGGGCTGGAATCAGCAAGAACTGCAGGCAATGCAAGCTGATGATAAGCATTTCATCACGGCCCTAAACATATTAAATTTTTAGCTATAAATTTTATCAACAGCATCTACATGGCTGGATAGCACTTCCCCCGCCTTCTTTCTTCACCACCCCCCACCCCCCACACACACCATTTTCTTTTACTCTCGAAATACAACTTGTACTTAACTGTTCTGAAAACAATTTTTATAAAATCTGTAAGTAAAAATACATCTACAACTTAGCTAGTCCAGTAATTATCATTCAATCTATCTTCTGTACTTACTGAAAATGGGAAAACAAAGTTACAGCATGAGCAAGTGTAACAACAAACAAATCTCATTAGGTTTTGTAACATCGTCCATAAATTTTCCTCCTAAAAAATAATAGCATATCCCAGGGGAATACTTTTCAGTTGAAGACCTTGTTCCAAGATATTTGATCCTCATGGAATACTAATAGATAAATAAAACGTATAAATGTAAAAAAAAGGTTGCAGATTTGTTCTTTCTATAGAAGAATATAGTCAATAAAATTTTACCCATTTCAGATGGCTGTAATGGTTAAATGGCCAAAACCAGAAGTATACTAGGGTCTACAACAACATTTTAAATCAAATGTTCCTGAGGATCAGGTCCAGGAGAAAACTTAATCCGGTGCATTACTAGGGGATATCCCAGTAATCAAAGACAGACAAAAAGGGAACATACAACTGTGAAACAGAGGAAGCAGGTGATTGTTTTGGTTTAGTCTGTAAAAACGGCTGGTCTTTCTGAGCAGTACTCTGGATAACTGTAGTAGCATTATTAGAGATAAGAGAAAGAAAGGTGCATATTTGAGAACTCTCAAGGCATAACAACCCTGGGGCTGGTTAGAGGCTAATTAGTTTCAGAAGTGCAGACTCTAGAGTAGCTGAGGGAAATCCTGATTGTATTAATAATGAATTCTGTTCTTAAATAGTATTGTAGTATTGTATATGAATGGTTCATAATTGGAAATGTGGTTTTAAACAACTATATTCTTCAAGTTTTGCTTGATAGTTAATACTGACTGAGTGGTCAGCTAGGGAAGACCACCCTCACAGATATGTTGACTGCTAATGCCAGCATGTCCAATATCCTGATGTGACTCTGGAAAACCTGAAAACTCAGGACATTGCTGCTCCACTAAGCTGTATAAGTTCATTTTGAAGCTTGTACTGCAAGAATCTAGGGGACAAGAAACAGTTAGTGATGATAATTATGGAAGCAACTCATTGGTCATGACCAATGCCATACAGGGAGCAAGTAGGGAGAATGCTTCAAGATCCTAAAGAGGTTTTTAACAAGCATGTACAGCTTCTCCTTTTTATTATTCTCATCCTTTATAAGGAAATTAATCCTGTTTCTCTTAACTACTATTTCTGGTTCCTATTTGTACTGTTGAAACTCAAACCTGTTTGTCTGTGAGAGAGTAAGGGCTCACAAGCACTAACAATGCAAAAATTAGTCGGCATACCTGGATTTTGTTTAAAAATAACACTCCATAGTTTGAGAAAAAACAATTGTAACATTAGGCCTGGAAATATGACTAGGATGGGGTTTTCTGATGGTGTCTGCACTATAATAATGTAAGCATTGCTTACACTCAAAAGTAAAAAAGGTGTATTATTAAAGGAATAATTACCAGAAAGTTTTTCTGTGTGTATAGTTATGTAGATATCATTACGTAGAATATTTATATCATTCTTTAAGTAATACTTTTATTATTTTGTTTCAGTTTTTGTTATATAGTATAGATTTTTTTACCAGATTTTATTGGTAGAGCTCATAATGTGTATATTGCAAAGCCCGATGTAGGTGACATTTCTACAGGTTGCTTTGGGAAGACTTCAGGAAATAGCAG
Organism: Coracias cyanogaster; assembly: GCA_033124195.1. Classification (NCBI taxonomy): domain Eukaryota; kingdom Metazoa; phylum Chordata; class Aves; order Coraciiformes; family Coraciidae; genus Coracias; species Coracias cyanogaster. The sequence goes on from JAVSBS010019411.1 coordinate 81,573, forward strand.
CTCTATGAGACATCTAGTGCACCTGTTTATCAGACATTGGATCAGACCCTATATGGCTGCATCACATTTGTCTCTATGCAGGAAGGTTAGCATGTAACAGGCCACTGTAAATAGGGAAGGAATAATCTGTTGTCTGTGTTATGTCCATGCTAGATACAAGAAGTAATTAGCTTCAACTACAACATTGAAAACTCAGGTTGAAACCTTCTTCCTATAATTGTAGTAAAGCATCATCATCTGAAAATAGATTGCTTTGAGAGACAGAAGACTTGTCATCACTAGAAGTTTATTAAGGGCAGAGTCAATAAACTTCAGTCAAGAAAACCATTGATGGAGTTTGTCATGTCCTGGAGTAGGAAACAAGAGGATGACATCCTGAAATTAATTTTAAACTTTTAATTTTAGGACTCAAAAAAAGAGTTTCACATTCTAGTATGGGAAAACCCCATGTTTGCCTTAGGCTTAGCATGATGTTTATTACACATTAACCTCTTCCTAAGCTCTCCTGTCCTCTTTTCTTTCTTTGTGTTTTATTAATATAGCTGCTTATCATTCATTTCTCCTTTCTGTTATTTCTGTAATTTTCACAAAGGCAAATTAAATCTGTTGCATGACAGCATTACACAAAAGTTCAGTAGTTTCACAATTCCTACAAATATTCCAAGTTGATTGCTGTCATAAGTTATGCTCTTGTGTGTGACTTTTAGAGACCAAAAGCTTTTTATAGGCATCTGTACTAGTTGTCTCATTCTCAGTTCTTCAAGTAAGCACAGTGGAAGAATTCTGTTCTCATACGCCAAAACTCCCTGAGAAATCATCTCACACCCATCACGTACACCATGCCCATTGTACACCCCCTGATGTTGTGTAATCCAAAACATCTTTTGAATTTCTACATGCCTCTGCTATGCCTTTGTCTCTGAAGTTGTTTGGTTTTATTTACACTGAATGGTCTTCAAACCAAGGCATCTAGATGTATCTGCAGTTGCAGGAATGTCTCATGATTATCTTACGTTTTCTTCTGTTTTCTTAGCAACATCTTTTTTTCTGCGTTACTGACATTACCATTCTATACATTTTAAACTAAACAGCTAGAATTAGATTTTTGAGGACAATTTCAGTTTCCCCTGGTGGTATTGCTTTGTAGTCATATAATTTTCCATATTTAAAGCTAACTGGCAAATATTGCTAACTTGTCCTTCTGGACATTGGTACTGTCATCAGTGTCATTTGATGAGTTAAAAGGAAGTATTTATTAGGCAAATGAAGCTATTTTGCCACTCTCCAATGCTGTTCTTGTTCACTTCTAATGACAGTGCTTTGACTTGTGTAATATGAAGTTATGAAATTATGGAGATAAAGTACAGTGTCTGGTGGCAAACCAAATCACCATCTTGCAGGCTGTCAACCATCCATATTTTATCTGAAAATTTGGAAAAGGCATCTCTCTCTCTCTTCCCCCGTTCCCTTCCCCCCGATTAAAATAACCATTTTAAGGTCGTAAGTCCTAAAACAGTTGTTGTCAGCCTTCATTGATTTATTAATAATTCTGCTCCCCTTCTGGAGCCCCTTGCCTTCAATATCCCCCTACCCAAAAAAATCCCATGAGATGCAAGTTATGGTATATGAACTACAAGTCTCTTATCAGTATGGGCATGTGGTATTGTGGTAAACGGACCAGTTACCAGTTATCTATGCTTATGCATCCATGTCCTGGATTTTCTAAAATATTAGTGCAAAATACTGATAATGTTGTTAGATTTTGAGAGTGGCTGTGTAAACACAACAAGCATTTTTATTGGCCCTAGAACATGATTTAAAACATGATTACCATCTATCTGTCAAGCAGCAGTGGCTGAAGATCAGTTACCTATTTTTACCCTTTCTGAATAATCACCTTTTCAAAAAGTGTAGTGACAATGATAAAATATAAACGTGATAATGCTAATAATATATAAATGTAATAGTACTATACTAATAGTAATACATGAGTCTTGACATTGCCTGCTGCAGTCTCCTGAGTATCGATGCAATCTCAACAACTGTAAGAAGGACAGTAACTTGTAGTTACAGTGTTCCTAATGTATGCAGCTTGCCTTATTTTCCATGAGATGCACGTTCTGCTTGACACCAGCCATAAACTCCAGATTCTTAGCAGCGCTGTTATTCACCCAACCACTTTCCAGTCTGCATGGGATTATTTCTTAGAACCTTTCAATTTTCTTTATTGAGTCTCATAAGTTTTCTGTTGGTCCAGTCCTCCAGTCCTCTTCCATTTGTTGTGTCAAGCACTAACATTACTGCCGTCTTCAAACTTGTTGAGGGTCCAGTCTGTGTCATAGTCCAGTATGTAAACTAGGTTATTGAACAATATGGGACCACATATCAATAACTAGGATAGTCTGCTTATTACTAGCTGTTAGCCAGGTGCCCAGCTGTTGGTTTCATGGCAGTGCAACTAACTTTCATCCCACCTAACAACCTTTTTTTTCTAGCCCATGTCTTCTTAGCTTTCATATGAAGAAGGTGTGGGATGTAGTATCTACAAGCTTACTACTGCTCTTTGCAGCCAGACATTTCACAGACTCACAGAATTGCCATGGCTGGAAATGACGTCCAAGATCATCAAGTCCAATCATTATCCATCTCTAACAGGTCACTTCTATGCCATATCCTTGAGCACCCTACAGGTGGCTTTTAAATACTCCTAGGGATGGTGATTCAACCACCAGGGTTTAGTGGTGGCTGCAGTAAAGTTAAGTTGGTGGTTGGACTCGATGATCTTTAAGGTCTTTTCCAACCAGAGTGATTCTGTGATTCTGTGATATTTCTATAGGCAGGGACCTAGCTGAGGTTCATATCATTATTCTCTGGGTCATTTTTCTTGCAGGATGAATATAATAATAACATTTTTACAGCCATCAGGGACCTCATCTAATTACCGTGCAAGTTATAGACAGTGGACTACAGTTGCATCAGCCAGCACTTGCAGCAGTCTCAGGAGAATCATGTCAGGTCTTACGGATTTGGATAAATCCAACTTGTCAATATTGTCCAATAGCTTTTGTAAGTTTTTCTTTTAGTGTGAATAATACATTATTTCTCGGCTGTTAATTATGTCATATCTTCCCCTTCTTTTGAATTTGATACATCTGGATTTTTTTCTTGTGTTGAGGAAAATTGATCTTAGCAATTCATTTTCACAATAAAACTGTTATTTTGTATTATATTTGTAATTTTGAATGCTGATGATACGAAACTGGGAGGAGTGTTTGACACACCAGAATGATGTGCTGCCATTCGGAGAGACCTGGACAGGCTAGAGAGCTGGGCAGGGAGAAACCTTATGAAGTTCAACAAGGGCAAGTGTAGAGTTTTGC
>JAVSBS010019411.1:85052-106319 GCA_033124195.1 Coracias cyanogaster
CAATGGGTACAAGTTGGAACATAGGAGATTCCATAAAAATATTAGAAAAAACTTTTTCATGGTGAGGGTGACAGAGCGCTGGAACAGGCTGCCCGGGGGGGTTGTGGAGTCTCCTTCTTTGGACACATTCAAAAGCTGCCTGGATCATTCCTGTGCGATCTATTGTAGGTGATCTTGCTCTAGCAGGGGGGCTGGACTAGATGATCTTTGAGGTCCTTTCCAACCCCTAACATTCTGTGATTCTGTGATTCTGTAATTATATTGTGAATAATGGTCTGGATTCAAGAAACAGTTTTGTGTGTAAAACTACTTCATGTGATTTCATCTTGTGTAGGTTCTCCTGCTATACTACTTTTGTGTCCCTTTATTCTCTCTCTCCCTCCAAAGGATATTATCTGTTGTCACACTGATTGTAGCATTGGAACTTCAGTCTACACTGAGACCTTGAGGTTCGGCAGTAACCCAAACATTGTTAATAGATCAAATGGCTTGGGCTATTAGGTCATTGTTCTCGAATCATATATTTTTCCTCAATTTTTATACGGTCCTATTATTTCTTATTATTTTCTGAGTCAGTCAAATGACAAGCAGAGTTGTTTAGTCTGAAGAAATCTGCAGTGTACTCTTTCCCCTACCCCATTACAATTAATAATTTGCTAGAACACACATGCTAGAAATTGCATCTTTTGCCTCACAGATTTGCAAACATATGGCAGTACATTTAAAAAATACAATCCTAATTCTGAACTTTTCTCAGAAAAATCCAATTTAAGATGTTTTCACACCTGAACTTTGAGCCCTTTCAATGATTGTGCCCAAGCTGTAGTTTACTAGGCATTTCATTATCATATGTAAAATTCGATTGATTAACACAGTTGATAGTTTCTGGTAAGATGCCACTTTTCAATGGCTTTGCAAGGTTTGTTATGGTTTGCAATGAGGAATTTTGTAAATATTGTGAAACCTGGAGTTCTTTACCTCTCACATTTCTGTTGCTTCACAGACATTTGCATTTATAGTTACAGGAAAAAGAAAAAAAAAGGACTGTAACCATCTCATCTATGGTAGGTGCTTGCTTCTCTTTAATTGACAATATTGACAGATTACAGGACTCCTCTGCTTGCAAATGGCCCACAATATACATATGTCCAGAAACCAGATAAATGCAATCCATACAGATTTAATTAAATGGCCACAGATGTTAATATCTTCTTAAATTCTCTGAGTCATTTGTTGTATTTCAGTAATTCATTGTGCACAGATCAAACTCAAGGTGCTGATTTTGGATTAGCTGTTGCTCAGTCTGGGTTGCTGGTCTCACTGCTAGCAAAATATAGTTGATTGATTGATTTGCAAGGCAAAGCAGTAAAATTTCATGTGTCTGGCATAGGTGCAATAAGGATATTTCCAAGATGCCTGAAGAGACAGAATATACTACAAAAAGAAACTGAAAAATGAAAAATAGGTTAATTGGGTAAATAGGTTAAAATCCAAAACAATCAGGAGAAAATTAATGCATGATACTATCAATAAGACATCACCCTGAAAATCTCATTGTTTCACCCTTTCTTTGCCACCCTCTTTCCCCTCTCCCCGCCAGCCCCAACCCCAATATCCTTTATAGGAACTCTTGACAATCATGGCAAAACTTTCATTCTGGCCAACATTTGGACATTTTCAATGTATTTCAGTATTGCTGGCATCTTTCCTAAAAGTGAAAACTGTGGCATTTTTATAACAAGACAAAAATAAAAGAGAGGAAAACATGTCCTATTCACCCATTTCTCTGTGTGGAGGTTTCACATTTGTGGTTTTAATGTAATTAATCAAAGACTAAATGCATTTGTATTCTCTGAACAGTTTGGGAATATTTTCATATTTTCTCAGTGTAGCAGTATTAAATGGTGCAGGATGTCAATGGATGAAGTTCTGGGGAAGATATCTTTCATGCTAGGACAGTTCTTATGGGTTTTGTTTTAGATGATGGATTGCAAGTTCTCAGGCATTTGCAAGCCACAGGCTTTACATGTGCTGTCTGCATTATCAAATTTCTCACTCAGTTTGAAAACCGCAGCATTTTAATTGAAAGGAATGCTAGACCTTCCTGCTGTATCAGTGTGGAAGGTTGTTAGACTCTGACAAATAACCTTCCCATTTCAGAAAACTGAACAAATACTGTACAAATGTTTTTACCTTAGTAACCAATGAGGCTGAAAGGTGAGTTGGCACATATTTAAGTGCAAAATATCAAACTGTGAACCTCATGCTACAAGGAACTCTTTCTAAATTCACTGACTTGGACAAGAATGCATATCTGAGGGCTTAGTAGTGTCTAACAATGATGTCGGTCTCCCTAGAATTGCCATAGAATATACTTCCTCCTTTGAGACTAGTTTCAGTGTATGACAGAGATTACTGGATCTGTTTCAGCAAGAGAAGGGATCAGAGCAAGGGAACTGGGCATTTGTAGAGCAGAAGCTCAAAGATCAGATAGGTGCAGCTCATCAAATAGTGGAGTTTAATTTAGCTCAGATCTCATACAGTATAACAAACCTCAGGACAAAGCGATTTTTTTGGCACCTTGACTCTGAGAAATATCTTGATATAAGCAGTATGTTGGATTTAAAGATAAAATAGAACTCTATTTACATCCCTACTGCCTTTTCAGCGGTTGAAAATACTGCCTTTTCCAGTGGCGGTAAAGTTACTTTTAGAATGGCAACGTATACACAGTTTGCACAACATTTAGGCATAGCTGCTGATGTATGGGTTTTGTAGGCAATGAATTTAACATCACAGGCTGCTGCTGATATTCTGGCTCCCCTCTTCAAATCTCTGGTCTGAGGGCCTACCTTTGACAAGCTACTTTCACAGCTGCCTTTGGAAAAGCCAAAAGCTCATTTTAGTTGAGAGGGAAGAAGGTCTGTGAAGATTTCTGGAAATGTTAAAACATCCTTTAAATGGTTTATTTTCAGATACATTTGTTATTTAAGTATACATTAACGTTCCTATGGTATATTCAGTGTTCATCATTGTCGCATTTATGAAAACATCAGTTTAATGTCTAGATGTAGATAATAAGGCTGACACCAAATTAAGGAGAATGACTAACAATGAGGTTAAAATACATCTGGAAAAGTATCAGGTTTTGGATCTTCAATCCCTATTGTACAATCTGAGTTTTTCATTAAAAAAAAAAAAAAAAGAATTTTAAAAGAAAGATCTAAATCAGAAGATTTGGCTGCTTTTTTCAGGTGCAGACTTACAGAAACATACCCTGAAAGTTCAGTTGTAAGATTGCTGTGGTAAATGAACTCTTTCTGGAAAGAAAGACCACAGTATGTCTCCAAATCCAGACACTTATTTGAAGAAGTGGTTACTGATATTGTTCAGTAAATATTCAAGGCAAACAGTTTAAATCTACAGTGTTTCCATTAAGTAAATTTTCTAGAAGTACACGTCCAGTAATTGTCAGGGGTGGACCACTGATAGGAAGAATCATTACCTTTTGCTCCTTAAAATTCTTTTCAATGTTGTATTTGAATCAATGTTACTATTAAATGGCTTATACTTTTTCTTCACAGAGATATTTTCATTTTATTTTTTCTGATTTCTTTCCCATTAATGTGAAATTAGAAGTCCTCTGGTAGACCTGAAGAGCAAGGAGTTACAGTTTATTATAAGCACTTTGTTTTGGCTCTCTTTCTTTCTTTAAATGCAATAAAGGTACCGTTTATGCTTTTTATTGTGGTAGATGTGTGATGAACCTTTTCTCTAATAGCTCCCAAGGGCACAGCAAACTGACTAGCTTGGCAGGTGCTCCTGATGAAATCCTCTGGTTGTGTGGCTACTTGTTCTTTAAAATAATTTGTTTTCCTAAGTTTTAAAAAATCAAGATCCTGCATTCCTGCCTCTTGTGGAATGGTAGTCTAGCTTCCAATACCATAAATCATCAGATCATTGTTCCAGATAGTGAAGAAGTACTGGTGTTAGCTGGCTGTATAATAAAGCTAGTTCTAATGGGAATTCATGTTCATCTCATGCTCTTCCAGTTCAGGAGAAGAATACAGAATGAGATACAGCTCCTGTCATATAATATTCTAGCTTTCTCTTTGATCTCTCAGCATCAGTTTTGACCACACTACTGCCAAAAAGGCAAGTTGTGCTCTTTTCCCTGCCTCCAGCTGTCTGTTCCTGCCACCTCTCTTGTGTCAGGACTAGTGATTGTTCAGCTGTTCTGGGAAAAATAATAATTTGGGGAGGCAGATCTAGTTTTTAGTCAGTTCAAGGAACTGACATAACTGGTGAGGTATGTGATTTAAGTACTGACATAGCAGAGGATGTGCCCAGCAAAAGAGAAAAAAGTGAGGTCTGTCTTTCTGGTGGCAGCACAGTCTGAGATCACAGAAACTACTATTGAAGTTTAGAGACTTAAAAAATCTCTAGCTGGGATGTGTGAATGTTTGCTAAACTCTGGAATTTAGCAAATGGCAACAGCTTAATTCTGTTAGTATCTGGCCTTGCATTCTGCTCTGTTACTTGTGTTTTCAATCTTAGTAATATCTGAACATTTCTATTAGAACAACTGAATCGGGTATTTAGGTTTGTTTTTCCTTATCAAGGTGTGCTGATGCAAATTTTGATTCATTTGTATGTAGGCAAGAGAAAACTAAGATTTTGCTTTTAGTTCTGAAAGTGCTGAAGCTCAATTTTTGTGGTGAAGTCAACAGAAGGAAGAATAGAAATTCTTTCTATTACACTTAATGCCTTCTGGTGGTACAGTTTGTTTGCAGTGGTGCCTGGTTGTCATGGGAGACACAGTGGGAAATGTAGTATTTTGAGCTAAAGACATTCTGTAGTATCTTTCTGTTGAACTCTGTAAAAGTGAAAATATCACTGTATGGACAGAATGATAAATTATTATGCTGCTACTATTTGTATCAACTGGATTTCTTAAAATTGTGGTTTGTTTGGGTTTTTTTCTGTTACTAAATGCTTAGAGAATAACACTGTCCAAAATGTTGGCATTTTCAGTCACTAAGTAGTAGCCATTATTAATGACAGAATTAGAAACAGATAAATTAAAAACACACCCTAAAGCTTCACAGATGCCTGTACAGGCCAGTTCAGCTTTAGCCAATTTCCTTCTACTCATATGATCACTTTCATCAGTTGTTCAAGAAATGATCCTGAATACGTTAGAAAAGTTGTGGGATTCTCAATAGCGATCAGGCTGATTTTCAAATAATCAGAAGCTGAGAGAAAGCTTGCTGATCTTTTGCTTTTCCTAGAGCTAGAATGAATTGTGTGTTGCAAATTTTGTTTTGGGGTCTGTTTTCTGCAACAAAGATTTGGCTGTTCTTCTTCCTCTAGAATAATGACCATTCCTGGATAATGTATGCACACAAGAAATTGCACATTTACTTTAGACCTGTGAAGGAATAAATCCTTCGTAAATCCAGATAACTGAGTGTTCTTCAGTTCGTACTGGATTGACTTCCCAAATGGTTGTCAAGATGGTTGGAGACAGGATACTGAGCCAGGTAGGTCCTTGACCTGAACCAATATGGCTTTACCTCTGGAGGTCATCTGATCCAACAGTCCACTACCTGGTCCATTGAAATATTTATGGCTGTTTGGGGTTTTGATGGGTTTGCTTGATTTTTTCCTTCTGCTCGGGGTTACGCTCTGTCAGGCAGAAATGTTATGAGATGGGATTGTCTTAGTTAAGGCTCCCAGTTATGTTGTACATGCCTGGACCTGGAAGCTAGGCAGTTCTCCTAATTTCTGCAGTTCTAAAAAGAGTCTGACTGATTCTGTTGTAATTAGGAACATAGTATTTAGTATAGATTATGTAATTTAATGCTGAGGTAGTAAATAAGTGATGTTGGCTTAAAAACCACACTAGAAATTTTTAAAAGTGAAAAGGTCTTCCTTTTTAGTGCCTAATCTCCACAGAGGATTTTAAAGTCTCAGACAGCTTAATATGGGTGTTTAGCTATATTTTAAAGTCTTTGCTTTCAACTGCTGAGGTTTTCCTCCAATCTCCAATCAAATGAAGGCCAGGAATTTGTTTTCTTCATCCTACTTATCCAACTACAAATAAATAATATATGTATATAAAAGAGAACACAAGGTGACACTATGTATTATAACACTTCAAATAAAAGCTAGGTGGGCAAAAAAAGACCTGTGATACTCTTGGTGATTAGAATTTCTTTGAGGAGTAAAAACAATTAGTTGAATGGTCTGTATAACTATTTTGAAGAACTTTGTGCAATACCAGTGCAGCAAATGCTTATTAAAATATACTAGACAAAATTTATACAATTAAATAAGCAATACCTTTCCCTTCTCTGTCTTTAACCTCTAACATGATTTTCAGAGTTTCTTTCAGACTTCATAGAATTATTTTCTTTTGGCACTAAACTGGTCATATCTATTTTTAGTGGAGGATTTTAAGAATGGTTTTATTTTCCTAAATTCAGAACTTCAGATTCTGTGTAATTAAACATGGGAGCTGTATCATAGCACTAACTGCAATCTACATTTACATAAGTAATTTTCATGGATTCTAAATTCATCAGAGTGCTAGTATTTTCTTAATATGATATTGAATTTTATGAAAATAGTAAAAGAGTTATGTTGGGTTTCACAGTTAAAAGCTTCAAGTATTTTGCTGTGTTATCACCTTCTATATTACATGAACAGATTCTGTATCACATCAGAGAATATTGGATTTGCAATAGGACGCTAAATGTTAATGTAATATAAAACTTGCACAACTTACATTTTTTAAAGTTGTTAATATAATAGACTAATTGAGTGAATGATTTTTATATTTTGTCAGTAGCTAGCAGTAATGAAGAGGCTCATCTTGGCTGCTTAAACTGAAACTGAGTCACAGAACGGTATCATCCTGGTTAATCCTAGTTCTAGTCTTAGGCAAAGGGAGAGAAAGGTAGTCATACCTTCATATATAGAATCATAGAATGGATTATGTGGAAGGGACTTTTAATGGTCATCTAGTCCAACCCACCTGCAGTGACCAGAGACATCTTTAAGTAGATCAGGTTGCTCAGAGACCTGTCTAATCTGACTGTGAATGTTTCCAGGGATGGGGCTTCTACCACTCCTCTGGGCAACTGTCCTGGTTCGGCCAGGACACAGTTAATTTGGTGCAGCCAGGCTATTCTATACCATGCTAACATCATGCCCCAGGGCCAGTTCCAGTTCTGGGAGGCAACTCATGGTCTGCAATCGATCTGCTTGGGACCATCTCCTTGTCTATGCGGTATCGCTTATTTGTAGATTTTCTTTCTTACGCTTTTTATTGCTGTTGTTACTGCAATTGTCTTTTATGTGACACTGTATTAAACTCTCCTTATCTCAACTCAAAAAGGCATTTTAAAACTCTTTTGTTTGTGGTGGGGGGGCAGCCACAGCGGCCATGTGGCTTGGCTGCGGAGACTGAATCACTGCAACTTTACTAAACTACTACAGCAACCTGTTCTAGTTTTTCACTACCTTCATTGTAAAGATCATTCAAAATCTACCATCTTAAAAAAATCTACCATCTTAAAACAATCACCCTTGTCCTGTCACAATGGGCCCTGCTGAAAAGACTGTCCCTATCTTTCTTATAAGCTCCCTTTAAGCACTGAAAGACCACAATAAGGTCTCTTCATAGCATTCTCTTCTCCAGCCTGGAAAACTCCAACTCTCTCAGCCTTTCTTCGTAGGAATCCCTCTGATCATTTTTGTGGCCCTCCTCTGGAACTGCTTCAACAGGTCCATATCCTTCTTGTGCTGAGGGCTCCAGAGCTGGACACAGTACCCAGGTGGGGTCTCACCAGAGCGGAGTAGAGTGGCAGAATCATCTCCCTCAATCTGCTGGCCACATTGATGCAGCCTAGGATATAGTTGGGTTCCTGGGCTGTGAGCTCATGGAACAAAAGCTCATGCCCAGCTTTTCATCCACTAGTACCCCCAAGTCCTTTCCAGCCTGCTTTCAATCCATTCATCCCTCAGTCAGTTTTGATATTGAGGATTTCCCCAACTCAGGGGCAGGACCTTTCACTTGCCCCTGTTGAACCTCATGTTCAACAAGCCAACTTCTAAAGCTTGTCTAGGTCCCTCTAAATGACATCCCATCCCTCTGGTGTGTCAACTGCACCACTCAGCTTGGTGTCATCTGCAAACTTGATGAAGGTGCACTCGATCCCATTGTCTATATGTAATTGATGGAGATATTAAACAGATCCGGTCCCAGTATGGACTTCTGATGGACACCACTTGTCGCCGATAATGCATTGTATCATAGTGTTAAGGTTACCTATTGGCATTCTGAGTGTCTTATTAAGATAATAGTTCTGTACAAAATGGAAAGTTAATCAAATCAACCAACTGCATGACAGTATGGAAATATCGTTGAACAATGCTGATAAGATTCCTTTTTGCTGAACTTTTTGAAGGCAAAATTATAGACATTGAAGTTTGAACACCTGTGGAGGGCTCCATCTATAGTAAAGGAGTGGCACTTCCAGAGGGCAGATCAGCAAAATATAAGTTGGAAAATTGAGTTAGAGATCGTGTTTCTACCTTTGCCAAGAATGCAGGATTTGACTGTAGGGAGTCAAATTATCATTAATGTTGTCAAGGACCTTAAGGTAGGATACGCAACAAAAATACATGAATTTCATTTTGGGCTTGGGTTTGGTGGAGTTTTGGGGGATTTGTGTGTTCTTTTTTAATGTTTTCAGGAAGATGACTAGTTTAGGACACCACCCAAATTCTGATGGACTTCAGAGACTTTGGATCAGACCTAATATGTCTGCCCTACATATCTGTTAATCTACTCTGTTTTCATTCCCTGTTGAAATATTGTCAAAATGAGGGGTTTTATGCTGTTCAAAGGATTCCTTCTTTGAAAATGAAGAGCGTTCACTGCATTTACAGACATCTTTTAAAGAAGAAATTCATTTGATGCTGTGGTACCTACAACCCTATCCCAACCAGCAGTAAATACTGACTATTGAACATATGCTTTCTTGGCTAGCAGTCAGACTTGCTTAGCAGAGATTCCTTCATGCACACACTCCCTTTTGAGCTAATGGAATAGTGACAACATGTTTTCTAAAGAAAACAGTGTATGAGGAAATTGCTTAGACATGCATAAGCTTTTTTCAAGAAGCTGTCAAGGATTTGTATTGACGCTTGATAGTATGTTATTAACATGCTTACAAAACTAATTTAAAGGCAGTAGAGCAGGGCTGTTTATACTATTTGTGGTAATATTGCCTTTACTAATTACATTATATTGTAACACTCACTGATACAAATCAACTGCTGGCAATGTCAGGATTAGTGTGGGATGATATAAGAGAACAAAATTTTAGACCTTTGAGTTCAGTTTGACATTATCTTGTTGAGAAAATGTTTTTTATCTTGTTCTTTAACATGAATTGAACATGTTTCCTATCCAAATTACTGCAAAGACAGCATTTGTTTATTGACTTCTGCTTTCACTTTCTGCTTGGCTTTTGTAGAATTAGAAACATTTTTAAGAGACTGAAAACTATATTTTTTATTGTTAAAAGTAGTCATGTTTATGAAGAAGCACACTAGGGAAGGTGTCGTTTATATTTTTTTATTAATATGGAGATAATGGATGACAAAGGGATCAATACAGATTAGTTAAGATATCTTGGGGTATGAATCAGTTTTTAACTGATAAGCCAGGCAGCTGTGCTAGTGAAATGGGTTAAACCTCAGTGCAACCCTTTCCTCTCCTTCAAATACTAACATCAGTGTAAGAACTGGGATAAAATTTGTGACATTCAGACAGAAGAGAAAATAAGATTAGACTTACTAGAAACAAGGTATATAAATAATTGAATAAGAACGTCTGTAACAATGTAGATTCTTTATGTAAATCTTGACAAAGTATTTTTTTCAGTCTGCAAAAAGGAAAAGTTACTAATGATGGGCTCAGTCAATCATATCCTAGGCATTGTAATCAGGGTAATTTCTGAAGTTTCTTTCAAGCATTGCTTTGTTTCTTTGACATCCTCATGAACTTCATTAGAATTACTGTATCACTGTTCTTCATATTGAGAAAAATAAACTGATTATGATAAACTCCTTATGATTTTCTGACTGTAATCGGAAGTTTACATTTACTTTGTTTGAACGGCAACAATAATTAACTGTACCCCTTCACCTCAACTTTCTTCATAATTTGTACAGAGTTCACAATTTGTTTGAGTGTGACCAGCAGGTCAAGTGAGGTTCTTCTCCCCCTCTATTCTGCCCTGCTGAGGCCACATCTGGAGTATTGTGTCCAGTTCTGGGCTCCCCACTTCAGGACAGACAAGGAACTACTGGAGAGAGTCCAATGTAGGGCTACAAGGATGATTAAGGGACTGGAGCATCTCTCTCACAAGCAAAGGCTGAGAGACCTGGGGCTGTTTAGCCTGCAGAAGAGAAGGCTGAGAGAGGCCTAATAAATGTTTATAAATATCTAAAGGGCAGGTGTCGAGAGGATGGAGCCCACCAGTTTTCAGTGGTGCCCAGTGATTGGACGAGGGGCAATGGGCACAAGCTGGAACCTGGGAAGTTACACCTCAACATTGAGAAAACCTTCTTTACCCTGAGGGTGACAAAGCACTGGAACAGGCTGCCCAGAGAGGTTATGGAATCTCCTTCTCTGGACACATTTGAAACCTGCCTGGACACATTCCTGTGTAATCTGCCCTGGGTGAACCTCCTTTGGCAGGGGGTTGGACTACATAAGCTCAGGATATCCCTTCCAGCTCCTACCATTCTGTGATTCTGTGATTCACATCATAACAGAGAATTGCCATGCTATCTGTGGAAATCATTACCAGAAAGCCTCAATGTATATGCTTATTCCCAGCATGAATTTCGAGCTTATAGAATTCACAGGATTGGAGTAAAAGTATTAAATTCGGAAAAAATTAAATTAAATTGAGTCATAGTGCCAATTTTAAAGCTGAATCTCATATATCTTTAGGTTTTTAGTAAAATGTATCTTTGAAAACTAAGTATCTTCTCATCAGACTAGAGTCCTGTTCTAAGGTGTAAAGGATTGTCCTTTGCAACATAATATGCTGCATCTGAGAGAAAGAGAAAAGGAGAAAGAGATTTTATTCCTTCTAAAGAGAGATTCTATTTCACTTTTTCACTTTTTTTTTTTTTTTTTAAGCACACTGTCACTTAACATTTAGAAATATCTGGAGGGTACAAACGTGCTTTTTTTTCTTTTTCACTTCGCATATAGTTTGCTAACTTAATGCTTCAGCTACTGAAACAATCTCTCCCTGTGCTTTCTTATGATTGACCGTTCTATATTTTCACCTGAAGAGATTTTCACAGTCATGAGAGGTGATATTTAGACTTTTATCATGCACTTTTGTCACAGTGTATCCACAGAATCGGTGCAGCGCAATGAAGAGCAGTGCAAAGAGCCAGTCACTGTTGGTCAGGTAGTGGTTTGAATCTTTGATCTTTTTGACCTTAGAGTTACCAATAAGTAGTCTGCTTGTGTTTTTTCATAGATAAATCACATCTACTTTGAGCTAAATTGAAACCACCAATTTATTTCATGTAGGAGTAATCCACACAAGCCTAAAGAGTGGTTGTCTGTTTCTCAAGAACCACACATTATTCTTTGTCTATATGACCATGCCTTTCCTTTGCCCTTGGGATGAATATGGAAGACTTCACAGATCATAATTTTAGGCAACACTAAAGAAGCAGAAAACTATAATCATTTGATATTTGCAGGATGATAATATAATATTTTATGGCTGAAACCAGTTATAAACTGTTGTCATTAACAACAGTTAGCAACAGATTTTTAATTAATAATAGGATTATGTTATCCTTATGTATGGATTGCATCTGAATGTTTGTGTTCAAAATAAACAGTCTTGTATTTAAATTATGTATTTGGTACCTTACATGTGATAACATTTTATACCTGTCAAATGGTCTCATGTCATGAGATCAGTAGTAATTAGACATTGCATAGATAATAAATAGACGAGAGCAATGTATTCACTGTAGAATATGAAAGGTGAACTTGCTGTTAGGTTTGGACAGTCTTTGCAGTGTTATTTCCTTTTTATATCTCATTTTAATAGTTACTAATGAAGTAGTAACTATTAAAATGTGTACCAGTGTCTTATTTAACGAAGGAGTCTGGGACAAAGGCAGGCAATATAGGTCTGTGAGGCAATGGTGACTAAAACACATGACTCTAACAGTAAAATTTTGATAGCATAGACTATTATTTTGCAAGCACAGAGGTTGCATGGGGGAATGCACATGCTTTGAGAACAAAACTGAATTATGAAGTCTCTTTTTGTTTTCTTTTGATGGGGTAGAATTTCTCTGTGATCTCCAAGACACGTCTCTTACTATATTTTCTGTATTCTGTGTTCACTGCTAGCATCAGTACAGGTAGATTCTAAAATAGGTTTGGATGGGGTTTTTTTATAAAACAAAACAAAACAGTGAAAAACGTACTTGGGTGTTTTTTCTAAGAAAATTTTAATTCGTCTTTCTAAAAACATACTTAATTGCTCACACAGAAAAATAATTGCATGTCTTGTGAACCTTTCGGTTCTAACATTGACATTATATTATTTCTTTCATTCTTTTTAATAAATTACAATTTGCCTTCTAAGGTTTTACTTCATTCTTTAAAAAGTGACTGTGCCTATGTGTGTGTGGGTGGATGGGGGGGGGAGGGTTATTGATTTTATTTTGGAAAACAAGCAAAATTGCTTATCTCTGCAAGTGATGTAGTTGCTGCTTTTACTTTCTAGTGTTTTATTATTATTATTATTATTCCATGATAAGCAGCCATCACCAGTAGGTATTATTTATTTAATATTTTTATGTGTGTTTTCAAGTCCTGTAAATTACAACATTTAAAAATAAAAGCAAGCTGTAGGCAAAAGAGTGCCGAAGTCAACTGAAACCATGCCAGCTGGCAAAGAAGAGAACACAACGAGTTGGCAAGGACTTATCTGGTGCTGCTTCTTCAACTGCGTTTTTATTGGGGAGATATTTTTTGTGTGTGTGAATGAACGTGTCAAAGTGTAAATCAATCCATCATCCTTGTTTCTCTTTGTTTTTTTGTCATCTTCTGGATCTTTTATTTCTTCACTGCAATTAAAAGATCAGTAGTTCATTTTGCTTGAATACCTCATAAATTAAGACAATGTTGCAGAGTCTCCACAGATATTACAGCACCTTCACAGGCAGGTATAATCCTATGTAAGGATCCATGCAGAACTGTATCTCTTCTAGACCATATAAGAGTGCAGTACAGGTTCTCACAGGCTCTTTAAATGAGCAATTAAATGTTGTGCTGTCCTGTCAGTTCTCTCGGATACATACTCTACTGTGCTGTTGAAGTATAAAAAATGAACAGTGGAAATTATCCTTGCTAAGGCCTATTAATGATCAGCCATAAAGAAGTCTCAGTTTTTCTTAGGACACTATTGTTAGTACTACCCAATTTGACAGGTTATGGTATATTTTATTTTTATTTCTGTGCAAGAGCCTCCTATACCATTTCAGTGGGAGAAAATTGAGAATTATGGTGAGATAATAGTGCTACTGTATTATGGTCAAAAGACAGCAAATTCTTTTGAATACAGAAATTTCTTGCTAGGTTTTGTTGGTTTTTTCTTAAACTGTATAAGAATTGTGATTTTCCTGGAATGATTAACGAACTGTCAGCAAATTGAAGTGATTTATTGAGGCATAGAGATAAAGATTTACAGAATCACAGAATCATTTATGTTGGAAAAGACCTCTAGGATCATCTAGTCCAACTTTCATTGAATGTCTCCCTAAGCCCTAGACCATGTCTCAAAGCACCACATCTATCCGTTTTTTGAACACCTCCAGGGATGGTGACTCCACCACTTCTCTGGCCAGCCTGTTCCAATGCCTAACCACTCTTTCAGTGAAGAACTTCTTCCATTACCTCATGTCCTATCATTAGTTACTTGGGAGAAGAGACCAGCACCAGCCTCACTATGAACTCCTTTTAAGTAGTTGTAGAGAGCAATGAGGTCTCCTCTCAGCCTCCTCTTCTCCAAGCTAAACAATGCCTGTTCCCTCAGGTGCTCCTCATATGACATATTCCCCAGACCCCTCACCAGATCCTTCTCTGGATGTGTTCCAGCACCTCAGTATCTTTCTTGACACTACCACTTAATTTCGTGTCATCTGCAAATTTACTGAGGGAGCACTCAGTGCCCTCATCCAGGTCATTGATAATGATATTAAACAGGACTGACCCCAGAACTGAGCCCTGGGGGACCCTGCTTGTGACCAGCCGCCAACTGGATTTAACTCCATTCACTACAACCCTCCGGGCTCGGCCATCCAGCCACTTTTTAACACAGTGAAGAGTTCCACCTGTCTACACCATGAGCCGCCAGCTTGTTCAACAGGATGCTGTGGAAGACAGTGTCACATGCTTTACTGAAGTTCAGGTAGACAACATCAACCACCTTGTCTGCTTCCACTAAGTGGGTCACCTGGTCATGGAAGGAGATCAGGGTGGTCAAACAGGACCTGCTCTGTTTTTTACTTTTAGGTACTGAAATGTCAGACATATGTCGAAAGTTGTGTGAGGCTAGATGGGCATTGAACCTCAGTCCCTTAACTCCTTATTTGCTGGGAGCAAGAGATGAGGCTTTTCAGAGTCCCTTATGTTTTGGTGTCTTAGTTTGAGAGAGGTTTGCCTGATTAGAAAGTTTGTGTACACACATTTAAGTTGTGTATTTCAGGCAGCTTAAATTCCACAGGCACTGTGCAACAACATCTGTATGAACTGTTTGAAGAGGCCAAAATTATGTGTTTGATGTCCAGATAACCAAGGTTCTTCAGAATCAGGGCTTTTCTTGTGAAATTGAGCTGTAGTACAGCAGGCTTTCTTCCTCAGACAAGGTTGTGATTTCTGATGTCTGTAGGTTTTAATATATGATCCTAGCAGAAAAGGAGAAAAAAAACCCCTAAGTTTGATTAATGGAAGAAGCTTAGAAAGTTTGAGGACTGATCTCAGAGCTCTTAGGCTGGAAAAAAATGTTCCATTAATTTTAGTGGGAGTTTTGACTGCACAAGGACGCTCAAGATCAAGTGCTTTCTTGTTCATTAAAGGATAGAAGGTAATTAGAAATAAAGCACAGAAAAGATTTTATAGAGTATTGCTTTTGTCAGCTGAAAAAAATCCATATTATTGTAGGAGTTTTAGGCTAATCTCCTCTCTCCCTTTCTTGCATAGAATGATGACACAGTAGGCTGTTTTCATTACTCTTAGAGGTCTGTAGTTCTAGCTGTTCATTTTATTGGGAAAAAGCAATTGGCAAGTTTTTTCTGTGCTATCTTCCTTGCTGTTGGAATACAATGTCATCTATGATGCTGACTTTGTCATTTCACTCTTCAATCTGAACTGTTTAGTGCAAGATATTCCCACAATATTTTTGTTTGTAAATGTTGGATGATAAATGAAATAAAAAGCCACTATGCATTTTGGCTGAAGGATTTTGCTGGTGTCAGCTCATGAAATAGAAGAGCAGTTGGAAAGAAAAAGATAGAACTTTTTCACAGAAACACATCTTGCATGTTTTATGATATCTTAAATTATGTTGACTTTGAACACCTTTTAGGGAGGAAGCTATATATACTTAAGACCTTTTGAATCCAACCCTGAATTTTAAATGTATGGCAGTCATGAGCCATTTCAGGAATCATGAATTTAGGTCATCAACTGATGGGAATACTTTCTACACTGACCTCAGGGACAAGTAACTTGTCTCCTGTTAGAACTTTAAACCATTCTTTATAATACCTAAAAGTACATTTCATGTCACTTGTTCCTTACAAGTACTTTTTTTTCTCCCTCCTCCCTCAAAACCTTTTCTCCCTCAAGTTTTTTTTATAAATAAATCCATAATTTATTTGAGTGTAGAGTATGGTCGTGGTTTAATACTGGTTGGATTTGCCATTGGTTCTAAGACTGAAAGCAGGAGTCATTTCCTTTACAGCTTTCTACATGTGCTGGTGGGCCCAGGGAAGCTGTAGAAGGATGGAGACCCAGAGAAGCTGTTGCAAAACTGTTGATTCTCTAGTTCTCTGTGCTGGCCCTGCAATGCATCATGATCTTAACCATTCACAAAAGCAAGGGAAAGTGAGAAAGATGTATTTCACTTCTGATGGAGCAGCAGTCTACTTTTTGTGAAAGTAGCCATATAGAAAAAAGGCATTGTATTTAATGATGCCATGCATTTGTCTTTTCAACCTGCAATTGTTAAATGAATGAGATTTTATTCCTGCTCATTCCTGTTTTATTTTGATGGTGTCTCTAAGCTTTCAACTACCAAAGAGCGTGGGAGAAACTTTCATTATTTGTTTTTATTGAAATTAATCTTGTGATTCCTTTCCAGTTATTTTCAGGAAACAATACTTATTTCTGGAAAGATGATTTATTTATTTAAAGGTGACTTCTTAACAAGTAAGAAGGTATTTTGTAATATGGAGTCTGTCTTCAAAAACTCATCACTTTTTCAAAGTGGATAATACGTTCTAAAAAGAGAGCTTGATCCACAGGGACTCCTTTGCTTTTTTACCAGTTTAATTCTATTGCCTTTGGGTAAATTGCTCTTCATTTATACTCATGTAAATGAGGAAAACAATCCTATGTGAAATATCAGAGGACATACAGGCAGATTTTAAAATGAGGCATCCTTTTACCTTTCTGTTAAGCTATACTTATTAATCTCCTGGATTGTTTAAGTGCCTTTTCATTCAGAGTGTAAGACTAAATAACATTTCTGCTTCTGTAGAGCATTTTTGTTTTGTTTTGTTTTTTTTCAAATGAAGTTTTAGATGACAAAGAAGGGACTTCCTCAAGTTAGTTGGACATGTGTCTTCAGATAGCAGAGGATAATATTTTTAGTGGATAAAATACTTAAGATGACTTTCTGCTTTCAGGGGGATTTCTTGAAAAAGTTTTAGAACTGTAATAAAATTCTCCAAGAACACAGAGCTTGTGTGAGATATCTGAGGTACCTGTTGGGAGTACTTTGGAAGAGACATGTATTTTCCATTGCGAGTAAAAGTACTATTTGATGTGAAGGTTTTTGAGGATTTTGCTCACTCTACAATGGTAAAGGAGTAGATAAACCATTCTGTATAGAATACTAATATCCTTTCTGAATATGGTGCGCAGAGTGGTTTGCAGTTTGAGCATATTACTCTACAGAGAATGGATTTGAAATTGTCCATCTTTCCAGAAACATTACTTTAATGTAATGTTCTCTGTGTGGGAAGCTTTCTTTTCTCAAATAAAATTGAAAGCAGTACTGAACTGTACTCAGCTGAGTACAGTACAAAGGCATAGATCTGGGTTGATACCTGAGATTCTACTGCCCTTCCAAATGCATGTGTTGCTCTGGCTTAGATTGTTCAGAATCATTGTGGTACCATTCTGTTGTTGCATTGGATAACCAATGCAGTTCCTCTAGGAACAGGCAGTTTTGAAGGTTCTGCAAACTTGGTAACCTACTGAACTTTCTCTCCACAGTTCTCTTATAGTCACATACACACATGAGAGACATGATATTTTTGGCGTGTCTGAGTATTATACTCAGGAGGGAACCTGAAGTATGTACTGCTATTTATATTTAGCAGTTAGTAACAGAGCATGAACATCCATTAATGTTCTCACATTAAACACAGCTTTAATTGCAGTTTTAAAGATCTGCTGGTTTTGCCTTTTAAAGTCTCAAGGTTGATTAATAATATCTTAATAAAAAGCTTAATAGTACATAAAAAAAAATTCTTATTACGAGATAGAGATTTCACATGGTAGTTCACTAGACAGAACAATAAAAACCCATCCGAAAATCTGTTGGTTGGCTGCATCAAAATGTTATACGATCAGCCTTCAGAAACTAAACTGTTCATTTGATGTAGCATTTTAAATGTTACTATGTGTATGTTTGGTAACACTAGGCTAGAAATTTGCTCACATTTTCCTTTCTATATTACCACTATTGGGCCACTGGGGAGGTGGGTTATCTGAAGATCTGTAGTAAGAATGACACATCTTTTTTATTTAAATATTATTGCTTTTTAGGCACTGAATTTTGGAGATATGCCGAAGTACTTGTGGGAGATTTGGGTACCTGACAAACCATGGGTGGTAAGATATCAGATCCACTGAAATAAATAAAATAAATATTTAATTGTAAGATAGGTACCTCAGGCCCTGCTGTCACTGAATTCAATGGGCAAAACTCCTGCAGGGCTCATAAGAAGTGCATTACTGCAAAGTTATGCGCGTGTGTTTCATTCTTTGCAACATTCTCACACTGGCATGAAGTTGAAGTAATGCCTGTAGTGAACTAGAACAGTGCGGTAGCACCTGACAAGGAGAAGAGATAATTGCTCAGCTGAAGGTTATAATAAGACCTTTTCTCTTACCTTTGCTCAGACAAACAAGCAGTTAGCACTTGGCTTAAGCTACATCAGAAAAAGAAAATTTCCTGGAAACTGGAGTTTCCAGTATAAGACATTAAATTCAAAAGTATATTTTCTAACTGCCTACTGGGTATTTGACTTTTTAGCCTTAATAGCAAGGTATTTTTCCCTTAATAGTAAGCTTAATAGTAGCTGTATCCTTTATAATATAGGCCTCTTTCCCTAAAACTAAGCATTGTGTGGCACTTTCTTTAAGCTACATCAGAAGAAGAAAATTTCCTGGAAACTGGAGTTTCCAGTATAAGACATTAAATTTGAAACTATGTTTCTAACTACCTACTGGGTATTTGGCTTTTTAGCCTTAATAGTAGGCTATTTTAGCCTCATTATAGGCATTTTGGAGATAAGGGAATTGTTTTCATCTTTTAGTGTAAGATATTCTGAATAAACATTGTTGAATCTTTATTAGTGTACTATAAAATTGATATAGGTAACATAAGTCTAGTTATCTATTTTATCTATCTCCTTTCTAATGATAGAGAGTGCTGTGGTTATATATTCATTCAGCAGCACAAGAATTTTTAAGTAATTTTTTGAATGAAAAAAACCCCACACACAGTTAGGACAAAGTAATTTAAGGTGGGTAATAAGTGGGATTCACAGTTGGACTAGATGATCATCGTAAGTCCCTTCTAGCTCAAATTGTTCTATTCTACTCCTATTCTATTCTATTCTATTCTATTCTATTCTATTCTATTCTATTCTGTTCTGTTCTGTTCTAGATACTATAAATATAGGTGCCTATAGCTAAAAATATTCTTATTAAGGCAATGGAAAATGGTTATACCACACTGAGATGGATTCCGGCAGTGGAATACCATATGAGACTAAATATGGACTTAAGCTCTTAGCTGAGTTTTGGGATGTCTTTTTGTGTCAGTACTAGAGTGAAATATTTTATCAGAAGCTGTCACTCCTAATAATTTATTTCATTGGCTATTAATTACAAAATAAAGAATCCCTATGTACTGTTTTATTTAAAGCTCTAAGAACAATATTTATGTAGTATTTCATGGTCAAGTCCAATTTTTTGAGGGGAAGTGTATATTCTATACCGTACATTGTAAAAACTGGTCTTTCAAGTTATAGGTGTTGGGGAAATCTTTTCCATGGAAGTTGAATGTTAATTACTAGAAAGTAAGTTCCGAAGTAACTAAACAGAAGAAAGTTTTAGGCTTATTTCTGGGAGATATTATGGAACACTCTCAGCTTTTTCCCAACAATTGTTGCTCTTTGTCAGACAAATCTTTTTGCCTAGGTTCAATACTTCAAGGTAGTTAAAGAAATGGGTAATCTATTTCCCATGCCTGTTCTAAATTTAAAAAAAAAAGTGAGAATTTATTATCTTTTCTCTACCAGTTGATATTGGACGTGGAAAAATTTGGGCTTTATTTTCTAGCTAACAACATCAGCCTAGATATCCCATTTAATTAAAGCTTCTTTTCCATCTATGTGAATGTTAAGCTTTGAAAAAATCCTCCAACCCTTTACTTACAGAAAGCATTTTAAGTATTTTATTTTTGTCATTTTAATGTTGATAGATTTTCACAGTCTGAGCAATAACTAAGTAATGTTGATGGTCTGTAGAGTCAATGAGGACTACTCACTTTGCAATGGATTATTGAATATGAATAAAGATGTATTTTACTTGTGTTTTTTAAAACACAGTTGAATTACCTGTGAGTACTTTGCTTATCTAAATAGCAATTACGGAATCTCTTTCTACTTGGCAAAGCAAATCTCCATTAACATTGTAAGGTAATAGAATACAAAAAACCCTCTTAAAACAAGTTTCAGACCTTATGGATTTTCTATTTCTTGAAGTTAAATTTTAGTCATTGCCTTTAATGTTGGCGGTAGCTGGAACTAAAGATTATATACAGAAGTTCTTAGGTAATTGTCTGGTGTACCTGATTAAGCAGCAGTTCAGAAAGCACGATTTTGTGTGGGAACTTGGCTGGGGTGGAATGGATGCAGAAATGGAAACATAACACTCAGTGATGGATAATCTAAAATGTATTTACCATGTGGGAGGCATGGTAGCATGTGGATAGCAATCTGTCTTTTAAGAAACCTATTCTACCACACACACCCATGCATGTACATGCACATAGGCACCAGTCAAAGTTGCATTTCCTCCAGCCCAGTTCAGACTAGTGTGCAGGGGTACAGGATGCTCACTCCAACTGTGCAACATATCTGGGTCCTCATTGTCAGAAGGACTTCTGTGTCCATAATTCAGGCTCAGCCTTCTATGTGATGCTGTGTACCCATGGATGTGTCCTGTTGTGATTTAAGCCCACCCAGCCAACAAGAAAACAACCACTCAGCTGCTTGCTCACTCCTATCCGCCTCTGGTGGGATGGGAAGGCTAAAACACAACCAAAGGCCCAAGGGTCATGTATTGGGTCTGGTTGAGCTGGAGTTGATTTTCCCCCATAGCAAACCTCATGGTGTGGTGTTTTGTGTTGGGAGCTAGAAGGATGTTGATAACACACCTATGTTGTGACTACTGCTGAGTAGTTCTTGCACAACACCAAGGCTCTTTCCAGTACTCCCCTCTCACAGTGGGATGGGGTGGGCAAGATCTTGGGAGGGCACACAACCAGGGCAGCTGACCCAAACTGACCAAAGGGATATTCCATACCATATGACGTCAGCTCAGCTATAAAGCTA
>JAVSBS010019411.1:106419-179126 GCA_033124195.1 Coracias cyanogaster
CTTCCCAGGGAGTGGCCAAACATCGCCTACTGATGGGAAGTAGAGAATAACTTTGTTTTCCTTTGCTTCCGCGCGCGTATTTGCTTAGCTTTGCTTCTATTATTATTAAACTACTTTTTGTTTCTCATCTTATTTTCCTCCTCTTTCTTTTTGTTGTGCTGAGGAGGGAGAGGAGAAGGAAAGGAGGGGTGATAGAGTGGCTTGGTGGGCGCCTGGCGCTCAGCCAAGGTTAACCCACCACAATGCTTTAAGGTATTTGGAATGGCATTATGATAAAAAATTAGCACTCTACGGTATCAATATGACATTCATTATATTGATTAAGAATTGGCTGGTTGATAGGCCTGAAATACTAATTGCTGGTAGTGAACTGCCATGAATCAGTAAGTATTTCAATGTAGGTTTTAGAGGGGTCAATAGAAATATTTGATGTTCAAGAATTTCACTACTATGAAGTTGCTGATGATATTACATGTAGGTGATGCAGACTAAATAATAAGGACAGAGCAGTCATGTAGACATGCTTTGATTGCCTGTTAAGCTGGTCTCATTCAAATATATTTCTTCTAATTGCATTCCTGAAAACAAATAAGCAAGGAGGGCCAAAATTCCCTGCAGTGCTTGTGGGTTGTGGTGCCAGGACTTTTCATGACCTCTGAGGAAAGCAATACATGCAAACGGTGAGTAGAGAATAAAACTAGTGTGTCAGTGCTTCTATATTAGACGCTAGTGAGACCAGTGCTGGAATACCATGCCCAATGTGATAGTCCATGTTTTAAACTGGTTTTCAAAAAGTTAGGAAGGGTGTAAGAAAGAAAGCCCCCTCATTTTTTCCCCCAAATACTAAAATAAAGGAAAAGTTAGAATAGTAACTTAGCATTTAAGTACCTTTTCACAGAAAAATACATGATACTGGAATGTTTTGTTACTGTTGTTGTTTTTCAATAATGCAGGCAATAAGATAAATCTGTGCTAAAAGACACAAACCAGATGTTTTAACAGCAACTAAGCAGCGGAAAATATTCCTAAGGGAAGTAATGAACTCTCCATTGCTGATATTTTCCAATCAGAAAATAGATATTTTCCTGATACCTGGTATCCTTCCGCTCACACAAGTTTCTGAAATCCATACATGATGAAAATTTAGTCTCTTATGTCCAAGAGTTCAGACTTGATAATGTAAAATGCCATATGCAGGCTAAAATTTAAGCTTTATGAATTTAATTAGTTAATACCTTAGAAGACCTTTAACACTGGGAGAAGTGATCACTCAATTAATTCCCTGTGGAGACACAGTTGGTTTAGAGCCTGAGAAATATCTAATCTTTAAATTAAGCATTTGTTTTTTCTTTCGTAGTTTATTAATTTCTTAAGTGCCTAGTTGTCCCAGGTTATTTCTGAGGAACTACATTTGCTAAACCCTATCTTTCTAGTTAGCTCTGCTTCATTTAGCTTGCTAACATTTTGTGGAAGCATATAATCTAAGCTCCTCTTTGTTCTCTACCAGTGTAATTTCATTATCTTTGTGCATGAACCTGTAGTTCTTGATTGAGTTTTACAATACTATATTGGCTTTATACTCAATTATAATCATTAGCTTTGATTTTGTCAACAACAGACTGCAGACGACACTTAAGTCATTTAACATATTGAGAAAATTGCTGTGTGCAAGGCATTTAAAGTAATTTTGATATATTTTTTTTAAACTCCTCTCTCTAACGTATGTGAATAATATTACTGTAATTGACTATTTCCCCTTATTCTGGAAAAATATCTCTAAATCACATCAAAGACCTCATGGAAACCTGACACCAGGTCAAAGATTTGTCTGTCTCTGCAGAGCTGTTTTTGTTAGTATGCTCTGGCAAGGCATTTGATGGTGAAATATCTTAGGCAGGATATGATTAATGATGGACAGCTTTCAGAGGATCAGATGTTTAATTTGCTACAGGTGTCACACAATAGGTGACCCGGGCAATAGATACTTTACTGTTGCAGAAACTGACTTGAAGCTGTGTTAACGAGACTTAGTCTTTATGAACATCATGATGACAAATGTTTATGACTGGTGAAGAGTAGCAAAATTACCAGGTTGTGGCATTATCTAGAATACTAGTTTTGTGCATGACCCTATATCACCCTGGATAGCTGGGACCAACCTCTTTCTATGCTCAGTCTTTCTATCCAGTTCCCATCCTAGTGTTTTGCATGGATCATTGGCATTGCCATGATGGGGATGAGAGATTATGATAAATTCACTAAAAATACATACACATACTTTTTTTGCCTAATGATTTTCTTTCAGAGAAATTGGAGTGGCTCCCTCTCCTATTTTTGTCTTATGCACCTCTAGACTACAGACAGGACCGTTCTCTCTGCCCCTTCCTAAGTTATGATTTCCTGTATCTGAGCGTGATTGTGGGTGTTCTTCTGGATTCTGTTACAGTAGTTCTTGACTATGGCACATCCAGAAAAGCTCTTTTTGATCAGAATGAGGTACTCAAACTACATTAATGCTTGTAGTGGGTCTGGCTGAGCTAGTTTTCCACATAGCAGCAGTGTTTTTGTGCTGGGAGCTAGAAGGGTGTTGATCACACACCGATGTTGTGACTGCTGCTCAGCAGTGCTCGTACAGCACCAAGGCTCTTCCTAACATTCACCCCCCCACAGTGGGATGGGGTGGGCAAGATCTTGGGAGGGGACACAACCAGGACAGCTGACCCAAACTGACCAAAGGGATATTCCATACCATATGACGTCAGCTCAGCTATAAAGCTAGGGAAAAGGAGGAGGAGCAGGGCCATTCATTTGTACTACAAAGCAACTGTTACGTGTATTGGAGCTCTGCTTCCCGGGAAGGGGCCAGGCATTGCCTGCTGATGAGAGTAGAGAATAAATCTTTGTTTTCTTTGCTTCTGCAGACGGACTTACTTAGCTTTGCTTCTGTTATCATTAAACTGCTTTTGTCTTCACTGACAAGGGTTTTTTTTCCATCTTGTTTTCTTCCCCCCTGCTCTGCTGGGAGGCGGGGAGGGGTGATAGAGTGGCTTGGTGGGCACCTGATGCTCAGCTAAGGTTAACTCACCACAGGCCAAGACAAAGGACAAAGAGGGCTTACTCACCAGTTATGGTCATTGGTAAAAGACAGACTCAATGTGAGGAAACAAAATCAATTCAATTTAAACAACAAAACCACCACCAATTTACCAACTGTAAGAAAACCAACTGGATCTTAAAAACACCTTCCCCCACCCCTTCCTCCATCCTATCCTCAGCTCTGCTCTCAATCTCTAAGGGCTGTAGGGTCTCAGCCTGCCATCTCTCCATTGGCTGAAGTAATATCTGCTCTTGTATGCCTCCCCTCCTCCTTCCTCACTGACCTCAGCGTCCACATGGTTGTCTCTCTCAAGTCCCACTGTTCTCCAACACAGAACTCCCAGAACAAATGAAGTTGCCCAACAGGTTCCACTCTAAAATATGTTATTGCAGAGGTGCTGATTAGCTCAGCCTTGGCCAGAGACGAGTCTGAATTGAAGCTGGGGGAGCTTCTTAAAGCTTTTTACAGGAGCCATACCAATAGCCTCTTCCACGACCAAAATCCTGCCAGACAGAAACCCAACACATAACTCCACAGATGAGGAGTTATTGTCTTAACTGTTTATTGCTTTATAAATCATGTTGTTGTCATAAGCCACTATGCCAAGCTAGTGCACCATGTGGCCTCACTAGTCATGTAGCCTTAGGCCAATATCTTTGATATCATCCATATGTAAGGCCAAGTAGCAGTTGTCAGTGAGGTTTCTGTCACTCTGGTCTCCCAAACCAAATGTGTTACAGAAATGTGAAGTCAGCAACAATTACATGATGGCCTTCAGCTAGTGCAGCTTTGTTTTCTATCTCATACCAGTTTAATTTTGTTATTGGCAGGTGTGCAGGTGTAGTCATGGTCCTGTTTATCTGAGCAACACCTTTAGGTAGACTCTGTCTTGTGCTCAAAATGATCAGTTCTAGGAATATAATGATACTTCGGCACTGATAACATTAGCATCTATTTCTTTGCGGTGGAAACACAACCTCCCACCCGAACACATGTATACACAAGTCTCGGAACATGTATGTATAACAGGGAGAAAAGCTACATGGAATAATCAAAAGCAGGAGATAGATTTGTGAAGGAAATTAAGTGTATAACTGAGCTTGTCCTAAAGTAATAAAACCTTTCTTTGAGAGAGGAAAGAGATGCAGAGCTGTAGGAAATGAGCTAAGGTTAAAGGAAAGACTCTGAGAATATTTAAATATCTCATCTGAGTATGTTCCATATAAGTTATTTGGTTTCCAAACAGTCAATCATGCAGGAACAGTTTTTTTCCTGTAAAATGAAAAAAAAAAGATAGCTTTTACTTTGCTTTTCAAACTAGATGACAATAATTGCTTGAGTCAGGATTCTGAGAGGAGGAATGTTCTGTTACATTTTATTTTTTGGAGTCTGCCTATACAGATATTGTTATTAAACCTGGCTAAGTTTTCAGAATTTGTATTTTGTTCTGATCATAACTCTCTATGACTATTAGCTGGTAAAATAAGTCTTTTAACTTGGATGTTATTCAGGGATGTTTGACAAACATTGATCTTCTTTGTAATTAGATTTTATTATGATTTTGTTTTCAAAAGTTATCTCCTTTTTAGTTTAGAAACATCATTAAAATTACTCGTGAAGCAGCTCTTTCACATGAATAAAAATAGATGCTGTTCAATGAGGTCCTACTCCTCTGTCTCAAATGTCATTGAAGTGAAACTGAGCAACCTCAGGTTTATATAAAAATAAATGTTTACATATATATCTTGACTTCATTTTTCTCCCTAATTAGTAGCAGGAAGTGTACCATTCTGATTTTTTATTCACCCCCTTGGTGCCTGCACCTCCCCTTAGGGATCCCAGCTGTTTTCCTCTCCTGCTGTAATTGAAATAAAACTTGTTCCAGCTTGTAATTGATAGTGAACCTATCTATCTAATGCTTTCTATGAGACAGATGCACAGCAGAAGCACATCAAGCAGCATATGGAAAACCAAGTGCCCTACTGGGGTGAAGATAGATCCATTCTTGTTTTGTTACACAATATTCCAATACTTTCATCAACTACTTCATCTACATTTTAGTAAGTTAAAAGTGTGACATGTGTAGAAAATGTAGCGTATATATGATGTATTCATTGAAATGGTTAGGCCAAGTCTCTCTGTCCTCATGAAGAACTATGCCTCCAGACTGCTGTTACATACTATCCTTTTCACCTGCTCTTTTCTTTTGCAATGCTAAGGAAAAGTATTCTAGTATCTGAGTGTTGTTATGACAGGTCTAATGGCTCATATGGGAATGTAAATCTAGATGTTCTCTCTCACCCTTGTTTTGGCATCTAGTGCAAATCATAATCTTTTATAAAGAATGCATTTTTTTTTTTCCCTGGGTGAAGACATTTGCTTGGAATCTGCCATCGGAAGCAGGATACTGCTCTCTGTCAGTACTTCAAAATATTCCTTTTTTTCTTTCTCTTTTAAACAATATGCTTCCATTCTTAGTGAATAAAAGAATATATTTCTGTATCCTACATCTCTCTATCTCTCTCTCTGTATATAGTATATAAGAGAAAAGAGCATCAGTTATGAATTTTTAAATTTAAATAATATTTTAATATTTTAAAACATGGGATTTTGGTTCCTTTTTTTTTTTCCTCTCTCTGTCAGGGATCTACTTTAGTTCCTACACTAGAAGGGTTATATAGCTTTAATAGCATTCTTCTACCTTGTGGTGGGTTAACATTAGCTGAGCGCCAGGTGCCCACCAAGCCTCTGTATCACCCCCTTCTTTTCCTTTCCCTCCTCAGGAGAGAAAAAAGGGAAAGGAAAATAAGATGGGAAAAAAAATCCTTTGTGGGTAAAAAAAAGCCAAATTAATAATAACAGAAGCAAAGCCCAGCAAATCTGCTTGTGGAAGCAAAGAAAAATAAAGATTTATTCTCTACTTCCCATCAGCAGGGTAGCGGTGGCTCTGGAGGACAACAGAATGTCCTCCTCCCCCGCCCCCTCCTTTTCCCTAGCTTTATAGCTGAGCTGACGTCATGAGGTATGTAATATCCCTTTGGTCAGTTTGGGTCAGCTGTCCTGGTTGTGTGCCCTCCCAAGACCTTGCCCACCCCATCCCACTGTGGGAGGGGAGTATTGGAAAGAGCCTTGGTGCTGTGCGAGCACTATGGGGAAAACCAGCTCAGACAGACCCACTACGTACTTCTAGCTTCTCTTCATGACACAATGTACAGAAATTAAAAATGGAACTAAAGATAAGTCTTAGGTTAATAATAACTTCATTAGCTGCTGAATTTCTTGAGATATTTTTGAGGCATATTTTCTTAGAAGAAATAATGTAATAGTCCCCTGTGTGGATTTCCTCATATCTGATTTTGAAAGAAGCCTCATGTGCTCCTTCCAGTGCTACTGATAAGGAGTTGCTATCAGTACATCTGAGTCAGGCAGACTGAGGCTTTGAGCTATTGCATCTGTAGCTAAGACTGAAGACCTAACTTAAGTAAAAAAAATCACACTTATTCTGTACTGTACCTGACTGTAAATATGGTTGTCCTTTGTAAAGTTCAACAGTATTTCTCTTGGGGTAGCAAAGTTCCTTTAGGTATATCTAAATAAATATTAGTTTTATGGTGAATACTTATAAAGAGATTTGGAGGAAAGCTAGCTATACCTGATTTCTCAGGGACCTGAGAAAAAATAGAGGAGAAATTAAGTTCTTTACATTGTTCACAATAACAGTGGAGATTATTCTCGTTAAATTTTTATCCATCATGGAGGAGGAAAAGAGTTGAGTAATCAAACGATTGGTGTTAATTTAAATGTCATAACCACAATTAGAAAAAAACATCCTTGCAATCAAATTTTATTGTGATTTCCCAATCTGTGTTCTGAAAATATCCTTCACTCGAAGATTTCTACTCTGAAGAAAAAAAGGAGAGCAAAATATGGATTTGACTCAACTTTCCTGAACTTCTTCCTTTCTCAAAATTCCAACTTTCTGTGACTTAGTGATCCTTCTGTAAGATATACTAGGTTAATTTGGCTTCTCAGTTCTGTCCTGCAAATAGATTTGCCTCCAACTTGATCACCCTGCACCCTGGGAGAATTATCTGAAGCCACTTGCTTGTACCTTCTGTGTGACCTTAATGAAACCAATAGAAGTGACAGCAGAGGCAGAAGTTGGCATGGGTTTTTTCTTGGTTGTGGTTGTTGTTCCTTTTTTTAATATCTCCTGTTTGTTTGTTTTGGTGGAGACAAAGCTCATCAAAAAGTAGTGCAGGTTTTTATGTTATTGCAGCATCAACTCATTTCATACTTTCTCTGTTGGATTATTTATCTGACGCTATTTCTAATAGAATAATCAGAACACTATAAGTAGTTAAAAATAGTTCTAATATTAAAATGTGTAATGTCTAAACAGATTAGCTTTCATATATGATTAGCTTTCCTGTGTATTACACAGAGAAAAAAGATCCACTGAAATATTGTATAGAAATGAAAAGTACTAAATATATTAAAGCTAGGCATGTGATTATTCTTAACAGCTTTGCTATATGCATGGAGTAGTGTTCTATTATCATGCAGTGATCTAAGCTGGATGGGGCCTTCAGAGGTCATTTCATTCAATGTCCTACCCAAAGAGGGATAATTTTGATCAGGTTGTTCAGGGCCTTACCCAGTCAAGTTTTTAATATCTCCAAGACTATCTCCAAGGCTTGCACACTCCCGTGTTTGATCAGCCTTGCGAATTTTTTTCCTTCATATCAAATTGAAACTTTCCTTCTTGCGATTTCTCTATTGTTTCTCATCCTATCACTGTGCAAAAGGAGTCTGACTCCATATTCTCCAGGCCTTCCTGTTAAGTGGCTAAAAATTCAGTAACTTTCACATCTTGAGGGTGAGCACATGCAGCTCTCAGAGGCCATTTTAATACTCTCTAGCCTCCTTACAAACTTCACACCCCTTTGCTGGGCTTACTCCAATGTTTTGCCTCTACTGGAGAGCTCAAAAGTGGAGACATCATTCCACGTGCAGTTTCATGCCTAGAACCACAGAATCATTTAGGTTGGAAAAAACTTTTGAGATTGAGTCCAGCTGTAAATCTAATACTGCCAAGTCAGCAGCATCCCTAAGTGCCATGTCCCTAAATACCATATCTACACAATACCTCCAGAGATGATGACTCAACCACTTCTCTGTGTAGCCTGTTCCAATGTTTGATAACCCTTCTGGTGAAGAAATCTATCATAATATCCAGTCTAAAGCTCCCCTGATGCAACTTCAGGTCATTTCCTCTTGTCTTATCAGTTGTTACTTGGGAAAAGACACCAATATGCTGAAGACCAAGGAAGAATTGCCTTCCTGAGCTTTCCAGATACATTTTTACTGATGAAGTTTGTCCTTTAAGGATGCACTGCTGAAGCTTGCTGAAATGTTTGTCCACCAGGACCAACAGGTCTTTTGCTGCAAATCTGGTTTCTGTCCAGTTGGCCCCCAGCCTGCATTGTTGGATGGAGTTATTTCTTCCTGGGGTAGGACTCTGTGTTTGCCATTGCTGCACTTCTTGAGGTTCCTGTTGCCCAGTTACCCAGTCTGTTAAGCTCACCCTGAACAGGAGTCTGTCCCTTCAGCATGCAGCATTTCCCCACAGCTTGTTGTCATATGCGCACTTGCAGATGATGCACTCTGCCTCATGATCCAGCTTATTAGTCAAGACATCAGATGCAAAGGCAGCATTGCACCTTTATTTACAAGCTGCCCATTGGACTGTACATCTCTGATCACAACCCTTGTGACCTGACAGTCCAATAAATTTTTCCAGGCACTGGATAGTTCATCCATCCAAACCATATTTTCACAGAGTTTTTAGCATGGAGAAAAAAAAATTGTTGCCTGTATCACCTTTTTCACTAAGGCAGCCATCTCATGACAGAAGACAATCAGGCTGGTCAAGCACACTCTGCCTTTGGTAAATGCATATAGGCTGTTTACAGTTTCCTTCTCCTCCTTTATGTGCCTGGATGTGGCTTCCAGGAGGATTTGATGAGTAGTGAGGTTAGGTTGGCCTGCAGTTCCCCTGATGATCCTCCTCTTCAAAAATGGACAATTTTTCCTGTTGTCAGAAAGCTACCCCAATCACCCAGACCTTTGTAAGACCATAGTCAGAGGCCTTCCAGTGACATTGTCCAACTTCTTCAGCACTGTTGGAGGCATCCTATCTTGTCATAGGTCCAATGTACTTAATTGGTTTCTACCTTTATCTTCTACCATGAGTAATTCAAAAGTCTCCCTGACCCTGGCACAGGCTCAGAGGACCACAGTATCCTGTCCTATGTCAGAAATAGTGTGGCTAGTAGGACCAGGGAAGCATTTTTACCCCTGTACTTGGTGCTGATGAGGCCATATCTCAAGTACTGTGTTTAGTTTTGGGCCCCTCACCACAAGAAGGACATTGAGGCACTAGAGCATGTCCAAAGAAGGGCAGCAAAGCTCTGAAGAGTCTATAGCACATGCCTTATGAAGAGCTGGTTAGAGAACTGGGGTTGTTTAGCCTAAAGGAAAGGAGGCTCAGGGAAGACCTGAAAGGAGGCTGTAGAGAGGTAGGGATCCATCTGTTCAACCAAGTAAGAAGTGATAGGACAAGAGGAAATGGCCACAAGTTGTGCCAAGGGAAGTTTAGGTGGATATTAGGAAGAATTTCTTCACAGAAAGGGTTATCAGGCATTGGAATGGGTTGTTCAGGGAAGTGGTGGAGTCCTTATCCCCGAAGGGATTTAAAAGATGTATAGACATAGTGCTTAGGGATATGGTTTAGTCGAAGGCTTGTCAGTGTTAGGTTAATGATTGGACTCAATGATCTTAAAGGTCTTTTCCAGTCTAGGCAATTCTGTGATTCTGTGACCTGGGAAGCTTGAAGCAGTCCTTACCAGTAAACACTGAGGCAAAGAAGGCATCTAATACTCCAGATTTTTCTGTGTACTTTGCCACTAGGTTCCCTACTGCTTTGAGTGACCACCTCACATTTTCCTTTATTTTCCTTTTGCTGATAGTATAACTTCCTTCTTACGCTTCACAGTCTTCACTAGTATCAACTCCAAGAGAGTATTGGCTTTTGTAATACAGCTGAGCTTAGTCAGGATTTCTACATTATCCACAGTGACCTTATGCTGTGCTTGTCTGACTTCCTGGGCATCACACTGGACTTTTCCTGTACTTTAAGGAAGTCGCCATTGATGATCAATCAGCTCTCCTGAGTTCCTTTATCCTTCAGGGCAGCGTCCCATTAGCCCCCACCAAGCGAATCACCGCACCAGTTTAAAGTTTAAATCTGCTTTTCTAAAGTGTTGCTTTGTAATTTTTTTTTTTTTTTTTTTTTTTTGAGTAGTAGTCCAACTGAGTGTCTCCTCTGGTCAGCTTGTGAGTATAGCCACCTGTACACCTATATAAAAAAAATAATTCTTGATGCTCACCAGAAATCTCCTGAAATTTTTGTGCTCCACCACTTTTTCCTTTCAGAAGATGTTGGGGTTGTTTGTATCCCCCCCAAGAACCACCCTTGTGATTATGGGGCTTCCTTCAGTTTTCAAAATGAGGCTTCATTATCAGACACTCATCACTGCACCCACCCTGATCTTGACCCATCGTCTCTGAACTGGTTGGTCACCTGTTCTAGTGCAATACTCCATGAATTCTAATTGCCCTTTTCCATAGAGCACAATCTCTCCTCCTTACTTTTCCTGAGAACCCTGTATGGGTTCCCCGAGATTTGTTTTCCATTCTGCATTTGTTTGAATAGAGGCACCTAAGGTGAGCCCCTAGCTGTGCTGTGTTCACAGGGAATGTTCTTTGTGTGTTGTGCTTGTTCCTGAGCACTTTCTTGCTTTCTCCTATCTCTCCTCTAAGTCTCAGATCTTTTGTCCACTATTTCCAGATTTTTAAAGTCCCTTTCACTAGATTATAAGGATTCTCTGCAAGGCTGGGTCTTGCCTCACTTTATTAAATATACCATGACATAGAAATATTTTGATATATGTGTTTTACATGTGAATACAAAATATCTCTGCATATATTTAGCATCTGCCCATGCTTAAATGGTGTATGCATGTTCATGAAGATAGCAAACACCTTGTATAATGTTATGCATTTGTGCACAGCAAGAGAAAGAGTAGAATGTAAAAAACTTCCTGCAGTACTGAATAATTATGTTTTTGTTTGGGAGTATTCAGCTTTTTATCTCCTACATGTGCCTTTATGGGCAGTCTTTCAGTCTGATTTTTCAAATGGTACAATGTGGTTTTGTTTTTGTTTTTTGAACATCATTGAAGTGTGAAACAGAAAGCAGTCATACATCTGCCTGGCCAATTTGACAGTGATGCTTTATTCTTCTTTGTAAAGAAGGTGTTGAAATATTTTGAAAAGGATGATTCTATATAAGGATGCAAAACACAGGAGTTAAAGAGATACAACAACTTCCATGTTCTTTTCTTCCAGAGTTATAATCATACATAAAATAAAGTAAAAAAATCATCAGCATATAGTATTATAAACACATTTGAACTGTACTACTGAACTGTACTATCAAAAAAGACATTTTAAAATACTCCCACAGATTTATTTAAAAGCTGGTTTTCTTTGTGGAAGAAAAGGATCATTTTCATGTATCTGAATAGTTTAAGGAAAGTATATCTATTATTGTCTATGTGGGATTTTGTAAGGCCTTTGACTTGATACACCACGACATCCTTCTCTCTAAATTGGAGAGATATGGATTTGATGGATGGACTGTTCAGTGGATAACTAATTGGTTGGATGGTTGCATCCAGAGGGTGGTGGTCAACAGCTCAATGTCCAGATGGAAATCAGGGGCAAGTGGTGTCCCTCAGAGGTCCATTCTGGGACCCATGCTGTTTAATATCTCCATCAACGACACAGACAACAGGATCAAGTGCACCCTCGGCAGATTTGCAGATGACACCAAGCTGAGTGGTGTAGTTGACACACCAGAGGGACAGGATGTCATCCAGAGGGACCTAGACAACCTTGAGAAGTGAGTCTATGTGAGCCTTATGAGGTTCAATAGGGCCAAGTGAAAGGTTCTGCACCTGAGCTGGGGCAATCCTCAGTATAGATATAGATTGGGGAATGTTGTGTTTGAGAGCAGCCCTGCCAAGAAGGACTTGAGGGTATTGGTGGATAAAAAGCTGGGCATGAGCTGACAATATGTGCTCACAGCCCAGAAAACCGGCCATATCCTGGGCTGCGTCAAAAGAAGCATGGCCAGCAGGTCAAGAAAGGTGATTCGGCTGCTTTGCTGAGACTCCACCTAGAGTACTGTGTGCAACTCTGGAGTCCTCAGCACAAGAAGGACATGGATGTGTTGGAGTGGCTCCAGAGGAGAGCCACAAAAATGGTCAGAGAGATCGAACACTTGCCCTATGAGGAATCTAGATGAGATACGCAGACATGACTTGATAGCTTTAAAAAGTTTTTCTCATTTGTGACAGTAGCCTCTGAGGATCCAAAACGTGAATACGAAAGACATTTCAATTTTTTGTGTCCATGATGTATCAGATTAATTGTTTCTAGTTTAGGATTAATGAGGCTTCATAGATAGGGATAGAGTGGGTAAGCAGTCAGTGATCTTTGTAGGAAAGGAATGGAAAGTATTTTATTCTGAAATCTTTCAAGAGTGCTGATTCTTTTAAATCAATTTCTGGGTTTAATACAGTGCTGTTTTGAGCTGTCATTTTTCTTATATATTACAGCACTGTAAACCTTCACAGCCTGGACCTTCCTTTACAAGATTGGGTTTATACGCTTGGGTACGTGAATGTAGCAATCAGGAAATAGCACAAAGTGAAATGGCTGTTACTTCGTGTTCTTCAGCATGACAATGTACTGCAGATCACAGGGATTTATTACAAGTGGAGGGGGTTTTGGTTGGTTTTTTTTTCCTTTTTTTTCTTTTTTTTTTTTTGCTTCTCCAGATGACCTTCGCTGTGCACTTCTTTTAATTATACCAGTCCATTGTCAGAAACAGCAAATCCATTACTAAATACTTCCTTAACATAGACTAAAATAAATCATTACATTTTGCTTCATACTCTTTTTATTTTCCCTCCTCCCAAAAAACCTGATCTCTGCCAAATTTTGTTAGGTACAGAATCAGAGGCTTTACAAAGATGAAAGTGCCAAGTATATTTGCTAGCAATTCATTTGTACACTTTTCAATTTGCAGAACCAGCCCTCAGTCTCAGTTTTTAATTTGGTGCTTTAGGTGAAATTCTGTTTGGGGAAATCAATGAAAGGTTAACCAAAGCCTAGACAGCTGCAGTGGTTACAAGTTGGCAGCTTTGATTGCGTGCCAAACTGGCATGTAGGTTGAGTTTTTCTGTTTTACCTATTCCTCATTCTCTAGCCTTTTGCCATGCTATATGACATTATTCTATAAAGATTTGATATTGGGAAGGGAGAATTAGTATGCTTAACAGAGCATTTCTTGTTACCTTACACTATAATTTTACAAATTTGGA
The DNA here is from genome assembly GCA_033124195.1 of Coracias cyanogaster. Lineage (NCBI taxonomy): Eukaryota > Metazoa > Chordata > Aves > Coraciiformes > Coraciidae > Coracias > Coracias cyanogaster. The sequence continues at coordinate 120,031 of JAVSBS010019411.1, forward strand.
AATATCAAATGGCAAAAAAATATATTTAACAGGATTTCTGACAAGGTTCCAGCTGCTATGCCTGTTGCTCTGACACCCTTCACTGCTGCTGACTTAAATCAGACTAGTGATTAAACCATATCATGGGTGCAAGGTAAAGGGGCAAAGATAAATTTGTACAACACAAAATGATACATACAAAAATTCATTATTCATACTCATTGCATACAAAATTAATGTGGTCCAGTTCACGTTTTCCACAAAATTTCTTTAGGATTTTTGTCCTTAAAAAAAAAAATAAAAGGAAATGCTTTGATGGACTAACATGACAGTTAAACTAAATGTTAGAAATGAAATAAAGACAATTAATGTAACATGATGTCAATTTCCCTCTCCCATCTTACTAATGTCTTTAAGCAGGGGAAAGAAAAAACTTAAGCCAAGTAAAGACAATTCTCAGCTATAATGTTATCCACATATAGCCATGTGTATAGGTTATTATTATATATATTATTACTCATGTAAAAGCTAGTATGCAGAGATCAGTTCAGAGCAAAGTATCCTGAAAAGTCACCAGCAGTCCTGATTACAGAACCCAGATTTTCGGTGAGCCTTACAGTGCCCATATCCATTTTACCATGTAAATCCAGCCTCCAGATATCTGTGGTACCAAAAACCAGGCATTGTAAAAAACGCGTAACAGAACATCTTTTGGTAGGATTAATGTAACAGAAAACAAAGGCTAAGGGGACAAAAATTAGAGGTCATGATGCTGGGAGAGGTGGGAACAATGGGTGCCTGCTTGTGGCAAGGATCCTTCACTACTTGCATGAAAGACCCTGACAGATGTGCAGCACAAGACTCATTGCAGCCATGGGTTATGAAATGTAGCTTTGTGTCAAAGGCAAACACCTTTTGATGGTGCTGTTCCATTACAGGCACAACTAACAGTGAAGGCTCTTTCAGGGAACCGCTTATGTTTTTATTTTATTGCAGTTGGCTGAATCTTTCCTGCTGGAAATAGGTCTGAAGGAAGAGTAGGTGTTTGATCTTGCTTTGATTAAAGTCAATGCAAAATTGGTTTTGAGTTTAAAGGCATGAGTTCAGTCTATAGAAAGAAACCATTTAAGCCCTTCTAGAATGTTTAGAATATTTCCAATGTGAAATTGGAACTTAGAAAGTGAAATCTTACTGGTTTTTACCTAAGATTCCTTTTTACTAGGCATTTGTTAAGCAACCAGAGATTGTTTTGACATGCTATTATTCACTGTAAGTTTGGAGTTTAATGGAATGAAAAGCCAGGAGCAGTAAATTAGATATTTTTTCTGTATTTCTTACTGTACTTTAAATGTTACCTCAATATTGATCTCAGAACATAAGGTAATAGTGTGGTTTTCAAATGTTGGCTTATAAACTGCTAGTGACCCACTGTTTCAAAAAAAGTATGCAAAGGATAACTATGAAAACCCTAAGAGGTTAATTATATTAATATTGAAATTAATCATCATTGTCTGTGATTACTGCTGGGCCTGTCCTTTCCATATTTTTGTCAAAGGAGGTAACAAATGAAAATAAGTACAGTATCAGCAAGAAATATTTATTTGGTTTTGGGGGTTGGGGTTTGGGTTTTTTTTCATGAACATAACAAATCTCAAACTGACCTATGGGATTTCTTCTGTCAACATTCTTTGGGGTGTCTTCTTCAGCTAGCTGGAGTAATTTCTTTTTTATGAAGTCACATAGTTATTTTAAGTTATCTTCCACCATTTTTTTTTTTTTTTTAATGACAACAGAATGCATATTCATATAAGCAGAGAAGTGGTAATATTTATCAAAGTAATAAGTGCTTGCAATGAGAGTTTGGTTTTTATCTAAGGTTGGAAGTACAACAAATAATTCAAAAGACTGTAGAAACAGCGAGAGAGCAAATTCCCATTCATACATTGGTGTTTAGAAAGGTGGAATCTAAGCTGTAGAGGGCAGTTCAAAGGAAAAACAAAACAAATTACTTTATAGCTTCAATGCTGGAAGGTCAATATGCACCTAAAATTTTTCAGGTAAAGTTTATATATCTAAAAATCTGCCAGTTTCTCAGAGGAAACACCCAACTGGCTGAACTAAATATTTTGTTTTCAGACCTGTGAATTCCAAATAAGTTTAGACACAAAGTGGTCACCCCTGTGAACAATCCCTGTGAGAAGATACCACATCCAGCAAGTGGATTTTAGGAATGTGTAGCATGTGCTGACCATGCTGAGTACAGCATGAATTACCAGCCATCACTATTTGTGCTTGGAGATGGACAAAGGCAGAGCCAACATGCAGTGCAAGACTCTAGCACAGTGGTGTGCAGTGTTCTTTTGGGACAGAGCAGAGCACTGTCCATGGACGAGCATGTGCCGTGACCTGCCACCAAATTATCATAGTGCACATCCTTTTATTCTGCACGTGCAGAGTTAAAGTTTTGAACATATTGTATTTACTCAGTGAAATCGCATTGGGCAATAAATATAGCATCTTAGGGTGCACAGCTTCAATTCTACATATATTTTGTTATATTGTATTACTATGTGATACTTCATGATTCTTTCCCTTGGAACCAGCTGCTTCCTTATATCTATGTAAAGGTCATGCTGTGTAATCCACTAAGATTCAGTTGTCTGTTGTACTTCTGTGAGGAAAATATAAATTAGTTTATTGTTATACCAAAGTACAGCTCAGCACCCCATGTAAAATACATTCTGAATTGTAAGCGTTAATGACGTTAAGTTTACAAACTCTGGCAGGCTATGTCAAAGATCGACTGCTGCCTGGGCTCTCTGAAACAAGTTATTGAACCCCAGAATGCTAGCATGAAATCTGCGGAAGCTTTACCATGATTTTTATAAAATGTCAAATTATGCCTGAAGAAAGATGGACAGCTGTAACTCATAAGCACAGTAGGAACAGATGAATGCAAGGTCAAATTTTGCTTTGGAGCACAGCAGTAAGATTGGTTTTTATTTCATCTTTAATTCCACCTAAAGATTAAAAAATAATGAAATTAGGTTTTCGAGCTTATGCGTGAGTGTCCACAAAGTGGAAGGGCCTTCTCAGAAGTCTCTCTTTTTTTCTCATGATTTGTAAATATAGATTTTTTGTGGCTATATCAATGAAGACGATTTAGGAGAGTAAAACTTCTGGGAGCAGTGAACATCTGGAATTTTGAAGGAAAGGAATTCATGACCAGTTTTCATGCAAGTTTTCATGTCCAAATTTTAAATTCATACATCAATTGTACGGAATAGATTTACATAATCCCTATCAACCTGTTCTCTCTTGGAAAGCAAAATCTGTAAAGATTATATGAGCTGCATAGGGGGGTGTAAAAGAAGAAAAATATATTATTTTTAACCCCTTAATATAAAGATAGGTAATGAACTAAGTTAATCACCTTCTAGTACATCTGGAAGCTTAGATTAAATGAGCGAACCTCCATTTAGGTCTCAGAAAATAAGATATTCTTACTGCCCTTTTGTTTGTTTTTGGCAACCTCTTCCAGGCCAAATGAATTAATTCAGGGACTCAAATATGCCTTCGTTGTTCAGATCCCATTTCAGGAATGCTTAATCTAATACCTGATCCATCACTTTAGGACCTGGCACAGGATCTGGATAAGGAGTAAGATTTAGGGACCACTTCTCAATTCACTTTATCTATCAGCTGATCTTGAACCAAGAGCCATCAAAAGAATTGCTTTACAACTGGGAGATGTCTGAGCATGGAAAGAGATTGCTTGTTGTTTCAGGTGTTATATTGTTCCGTGGGACAATTTCTCATCCACTACATTTTGGAAACTAAGGATGGGCTTCCTCTTTCCTGCCTTTGTCTACCTAAAAGGTATTTGTATATTCTAAGCTAGTTATCACAGGCTTTCTCTGTAGTATGTGTAAATTTTCAGAGAATGTTTCTTCTTCTGTAAATTATTGAAGATAAATGAAGTGGGGTGCTCTAGGAGGGTATGCACTTCCAGCACAAAGTCCAGCTTTTAAATGTCTACAGTTAGCTGAATCTCAGTCTAAAAAGTGAACTTAAAACCATAAATGGTAAATGCAGTGCATCTGTTTTTTAATCCAGATATGTTGCCTTTGTCACCAACAAGTGAGAGCTAGGTGTGGAAGTAGCAGAAAAACTAAGCCAAGCCAAATACTAGCCTATAAGCCTGTGTTAAAATAATGCAAATGTATGGTTCGGAAGATGTACTCCTATAGATTATATGATAGAATTTCTCGTATTGTAGATATTATTCTTTGAGCTTTCTAATTTGTCAACTGTAGAACCATAGAATTCTCAGAACCTCATCCAACATGACCTTGAATGTTTCCAAGGATGGAGCATCTGTCACCTCTCTGGGCAATCCATGCCAGTGTTTCATCACTCTCACTGTAAAAAATTCTTTCTTATATCTAGTCTAAATCTACCCTCTTTTAGTTTAAAACCATCACCCCTTGTCCTGTCACAACAGGCTCTGCTAAAAAGACTGTGCCTATCTTTCTTATAAACCCCTTTTAAGTACTGAAAGGCCACAATAAGGTCTCCTTGAAGACTTTTCTTTTCCAGACTAAACAAGCCCAACCCTTTCAGCCTTTCTTCATAGGGCAGGTGTTCCATTTCTCTGATCATTTTTGTGGCCCTCCTCTGGACCCACTCCCACACATCCACGTCCTTCTTGTCCTGAGGACTCCAGAACTGGACGCAGTACTCCAGGTGGAGTCTCACCAGAGCAAGGTAGAGTGGCAGAATCTTCTCCCTCAACCTTCTGGCCATGCTTCTTTTGATGCAGCCCAGGATATGGTTGACTTTCTGGGCTGTGAGCACATATTGTCAGCTTATGCCCAGCTTTTCATCCACTAATACCCCCAAGTCCTTCTTGACAGGGCTGCTCTCTATCACAACATCCTCTATACTGATACTAGGGATTGCCCCAACTCAGGTGCAGGACCTTTCACTTGGCCTTGTCGAACCTCATGAGGTATGTGTGTACCTACTTCTCAAGCTTATCCAGGTCCCTCAGAATGACATACCAGCTGCAGCATTCAACTTGATGTCATCTGCAAACTTACTGAGGGTGCACTTGATCCCACTATGTCATTCATGAAGATATTAAACAGCACTGGTCCCAGTACAGAGTCCTGAGGTACGCCATTCATTGCCAATCTCTGTCTGGACATTGAGCCATTGACCCCTACTCTCTGGATGCAAACATCCAGCCAATTCCTTATCCACCAAATAGACCACCCATCAAATCCATATCTCTCCAATTCTGGGAGAAGGATGTTGTGGGGAACCATGTCAAAGGCCTTAAAGAACTCCAGATAGATGACATCCATAGCTCTTCCCTTGTCCACTGATGTAGTCATTTCATCATAGACGGCCACTAGGTGGGTCAGGTAGGACTTGCCCTTGCTGAAACCATGCTAGTTGGACTTCAGTGTGGGATTTCACCTGGCTATCGTGACTTTTCTAATACGGAGAGTAGGTTGCCCACTACATCAGCCAATTCCCTCAGGACTCTGAGATGCATCTCATCAGGTTCCATAGACCTATGTATGTTCAGGTTCCTCAAGCAGTTGTGAACCTGATCGTCTCTTACAGTGGGAAGGACTTTGTTCTCCTGGTCCCCATCTTGTGGTCCATCCACTCGAAAGGTGTGAGGAGAGAGGTTGCCAGTGAAGACTAAGGTAAAACAGTTCTTGAGAACTTCAACCTTCTCCTCAGTTGTTACCAGTTTACCAGTCTTACTCATTGGGATGTGATGCTTTCTTTGACCTTCCTTTTCTGGCTGACATACCTGTAGAAGCACTTGTTATTTGTGTGCCTGACAAATTCAGCTCCAGCACTGCCTTGGCTTTCCAGACCCCATCACTACACGACCAGGCAGTACCTATGCTCTTTGCAGGATACCAGTCCCTGCTTCCACTGTCTACGCATTTCCTTCTTGCCCTTTAGTTTGACCTGTGGGTCTCAGCTCAGCCATGCTGGTCTCTTCCCTTCCTTGTTTGATTTCTTTCAAGAGCTCTTGTGTTCATGACTTAATATTTCCAAAATGTATTTGCCCACAGGATTTGTGAAGTCTGCTCCCAATTTAGATGCTTCAATATCAGAAAGATATTTATAAATTGGATGTATTGTAGAAAGTGGGAAAAAAAAGACCCTGACATTACAGGAAAGTTCAATAGAAATAAGCATATATAGCTTGTACTAAATGGGTATGCAAAATATAGCCCCTAAAAAGGTTTTTTTGAATATCTTTAGAAGGTAGAATTATTTAACTTTTTCAAAAAGAGGTGTTTACTCAGTAATTTATACACAGAAGGGCTTTCAAATTAATTTCACTGAAAATATCAGTACAATAAGTGTAGATATTTTTTTCATTGGCTTATGTAAATATTGCAGAAAACAACCCAAAGTTTCAGTCCTTCAGATATCTGAAACTAGATTAGACAAAGTTCTCAAGAATGTCTCATGGAAAATAATTTCCTCTAGAAGAAGAAGAGCTATATGGCTATATTTATTTGCTTATTATATTGTGGTGCTTAAAATCCAAAATCTTATAGTTGAATCTCAGTCAAGAAGTGAAACTGCTGTGAGAACTAAGAACCACATCACATTTCCTTCCAGACCAGAATATTATCTGTCCCTTAAATAGCAATTTAAGGTCTTTACTCAGTCCATTTTTTATTGCTCTTTTGATATATTACTTGCAAAGCACTTATACTGTGTTCTCCAGACGTTAAATGTCTACATAGAAAAAAAAAGCCCAGAATTTCTGTAATTTATTAGATGGCAATTTGTTGAATGTCTGTTGTTCTTTCATATTGGCAAATGTCTTTGTGTACATCCTTTTCTTTTAGGTGTGTTATTAGGCTAAATAGCATACATTCACATATCTATATGGCAAAACCATGTCTTACATTGTATCTAAATATTTTTTTTTCTCTGACTGATTTTTGAAGTAATGTTTGTACTAAGATTCAGAGAAGTAGTAGCTCTGCATTTGAAACAGTTCTTGTGACGTCACTATATGATAAAACAAACTTTCTGAAGTTCTTAATAGTTTTCTCTGAAGTCTTCATATATTCTGACTTTTCTAGCTGTGAATGAAGACCCCTCTAACAAGATTTCTTCTCATCTCTATTGCTACATCTGGCACAGATAAAGATGTACTTTCTAAGGAAAATGAGATCTAAGCTATAAAGGTCCTCAGAGATTAAAATCAACAACTCCAGTTACCCTTTGCACCGGTCCAGAGTTAAGCGTAGTTTAATTCTTGTAACCGCCTCCACTTAACAATTGAGTCACGCATTTTGTACTACATGAAAGTTATGAGTATTCTTAAATATAGGCTGAGACTGAAGCCATCACAAAAATCTAGTCCATCTGGAAAACAGTATGATTAATTTTTCCCTTGAATTACTGCACTCATTTTTGCATGATTTCAGGGGGGAAATAAAAAAAAAAACAGTTTTGCTTAGTAAAAATAAAAATAAATTATTAGGTTTGGTTTTCTTTAACTTTAGAAGTGCCTGCATGTTATTTGAAAGCATATACCATGGTCAGCTATCTGGTGCTGACATTCAGCAGTTCGCATCAAGAGCACTTATGATTGAAGCATTCTGTGGCAGATTTGTAGGGACAGACACAAAAGGTAACATATCAAGGGGAATGATCAGGGGTCTAGTATTGAAGGCTACTTTAATTTAACAAAATAGTTTACCTAGTGATATACAAATAAGATGTAATGCAATATGATACATGGTTATAAATTATTGAATAACAACTATATTGAACTACAGTTCAATAATTAATCACTGCAAAATTAAACATAGATTAAACCTTTTATAATGTCCATTTGGCAGAAGCAGGAGGACGTTGTGTTATCTTGTTTTGACCTGGTTGTCTCAGATATGAATATAGTACTCAGAACATGTACATTTAACTTCATTTACAAGTCCAGCCTTTAAGAGGTACTTATGTCTGGCCATTGATTGCAAGAGGAGACTTATGTAACTAGTCTTCTACCTTAAGGAAGAACAACTCAATGCAGAAATTAGTATTTTTGTTTTATTCCCTTTCAGAGTGTTCTTTCATAATCCAGATCATTCTGTTACACAGGGAACTGTAACTCAGTTGACAATACAGAGAAAGTAATTTTCACAGAAGCTGAAGTAGGATGACTCCCATGAAGTAATGTGTCCGGCACCTTATAAGAAAACCTCATTCCAAGCACACTAATTACCAACTACATCATGTAAACATATTGGTCTGATTCCTTCACTATAGCTGCAAACTGTAGTCCCCTATCTAAGCCGTTAGTGCTGGCCTAATATGTTGGCAGATGGCATGCTGGTCCTTTTCCAGTAGAGTCTGCCAGCTCACATGGCTACCACCCACTCCCTTCCTCTTTCCCCCACCTTGCACCTCCTGTATCTTTTTAGTACCCTTGCATCTTCCTAGAACTCTTGGAAGATGGTATATTTAGAGAAAGGACAATTTCATGTTCCAGGAGATTTTAAAACTGTAGCCAACTATGGCTTAGTTGACATGCTGAAGTTTTCAAGAGCATCTGTCTATAAAATATTCTGACTCTACTTCTTACTGATATCTGTTGGAGGCTTTGAGGAGAAGCTTGCAGTTCTCGTTCTACAAACTAAAAAAAAATAAGGCCTTTACAGAAAAATCGTTGAAGTATTTGAAACTCGACAGAAAATATATTTTGCTGGTACCAAAAAAGACAACTGAAAGGCCACTTCATCTTCTCTCTCCTGATCACCACGATTTTTTCTAAGAACTTGTGCCCTCAACCAAAAATTTGGAATAGACTTTTCAGGATGAAGGCTCTAGAAATACAGAAAAATACAGACAATACAGACAGTTTAATATTTGAAGTAAGAGTAATACTTTTAGTGTCCAAAAGTGAATTATAAATTCTGAAAGTTAAAGTAATGACCATCACAAAAGAAAAAAAAATCAGCTGTGTGGGTGTTAGAGAGATTTTCTTAGTAATTTATAATTTTATATAACATCACAGCAAAATCTATAATTCTAAGCAAGATCAGATTCCCCATAGTGAATGGTTGGATATGGCTTAAAGGCTGTAACATTTGCAAAGAAAACATGGGCAAATAATGGGTGTCAGGAAGTTTTGTTATTCTCAGTTTAAAACCATAAAATAATTTTAAATTTAGTCTTTATTTTTAAGAGTATTTACTATCTATGAAAAAACCTTTTGGGCATCTCTATCAAATAGAATGACACAATTTTTATCAGCAAAATAAGTTTGATGCTTTTACATTTTACCTTATGGTGCACCTAAACTTCATCCACTATTTCCATGAAAAATGTATCATTACATGAAAGTAATTAGGTATCTGTCATTGCCAGATGCTGTTCCCTTTTAAAGATGGTGACATTTCAACATTGAATTATGACTGGAATTGAATAAGGAGTTACAACAGACCTTCTCTACACTACTGCCTTCTCATGAAGCACAATATACCTAAATAATTGTAGTTTTCTTCATGCCATTTTCAAGGAGTGCTGTTTAGGGTGGAAAACAGAATGGAAAATTATTGAGGAAAGCTGGTACTTTAAAGCTGGCACAAATTAAAACTGCAGTTGTGACTGAAAGCTGGCAGAGATAGACTATGGAGTAGTTTACTCCAGCATGTCTATTCCTGCACAACTGGCTTCATTATTGGCCAACAAGCAAATGAATGAAAGCAAAGAAGTAGTAATCAGGGCAATAATAATATCTTTCTTTATTTGGAATCTTTCAGTGACTAAAAAAAAGAAATCATACAAAAAGTGTGGGGATCGCTCCTTTGGTGAATTCCCGTATTCAAACGCAGGTTGCCTGACCAGGTGGGGTTTTTCATAAGGAAGAGCTTCTGACTTACTCTTTTGCACTTCAGTGAAATCCAAGATCTTGTAAGTTTGTTATATTTTGTGTCTATGGAAGCAGAGATCAAAGAAATATTCTTCATCATCTCTATGCTCCATTTGAAAAGTTGATGAGCTATAAAATATCTTTTTGCTTTGGTTGGTCTCCACAGCAGTTCCTTAGCTGACTATTTGCTTCATGTGGCATTCAGAATTCCTATACGCAATGTTTTAAATCCTAGAGACTTTCTTTGAAGTAAGACACCCAAAATGCAGGGATCCTGATTTTTTTTCTGTATATAGGGGGTGGAGTTTTTGGTGGGTGTTTTAGCTGGTTGGTTTTTGTGGGTTTGTGTTTGTTTGTTGTTCAGGTTTTTTTTAATGGCATGTAACTGAATAAAATGTGGTAGACAGAAGACTACCACTGAATGACTACTACTAAATGAATCAGTAATATATCTATTGACTTAGCATTTCCAGTTTTCATATATTTAATCCAATAGACACTTGTTTATGTTCTGCTTATGTTGTGTCAAATTATTATGATATGTCTCTCAGTCATTTTCTGGCAATTTCCGCTGTTGTAAAATTGCTAGCAATTTGTAGGGGTGATATAGTAATATTTTCAAAAATAATTAGTGGCTTTGATTTTAGTTGTTGATTTTTGTTTTTTAAGCCTGTTTCTTTTTTTGTCTGACTCTGGTGTAGTACTATAGTTTCACAGGTACATAGACAATAAAGGTAATTCTGAAAGGGAAAAGCCCTGTAAAGTGTAAGCAGTTGCCTGGACACTGCACCCTCTCATCTTGTGGTCGCTGGTAGATCTTTGGCTTATAACCACTTTCTAATTGCAGCTGCCTTCTTGAACAGCTTTGTCTTTTCATGATGCAGGTGAAATTCAGGCCTTCATCCTGACTCAAAACTGTCTTTTTTTAGGCTAGATGTTGAAGTTGGGAGAGATTTCCTGCATACCATTGCAACTCTAACTGAGTTACAGCACCCCAGTAACAGATTTTCAAGTACTGCTGAAAAAGAAGTTAAATCATGAATTTGTTTTTAGCTCTGTCTGTCTTAAAGTGACAACCACAGAGAGATGTAGTGAGTACAGTAATACACACTTAAAAGACACAGTTTCACCAGATCCATCACATGATGTTAAGCAAGTTTATTGTTTGACATAGCTTTACTAAAATGCAAATTCTGGCATTTTCCTAAGCTGGCAAATCCTTTCCACTCAACAGCGTGTAGCAATAAAATCCACACAACTGTATTCAGAGAGAATGTAATATTGTGAGGGCAATTTGCTTAAAACAGTAAAAATTTCATACTTGAATAAAGAAAATTTATCAGGCAATTCTAAAAGGAAAAAAAATAAAACATAATCTGGCTTTTAATGTTGTCATTCTCCTACCTTTCTTACCCATCAACCAGTATTTTCTCTGCATTTTTTATGTTCAGTACTGACCTGCATGTTTTGCAATCACACTTCAGAACAAAATATTGTCCTAAACATTTTTGACACCGACTTACCAGTATAAGCATTCTAGCTCATATATATTTGAATATGATCCACATAAATTGGAAGAAATTGTAGTTACATAGGGAACTAAATGAAGTAAAACATGGAAACATTTCAGTAAGAAGGAATTGTGTTTGACTAATGGGCACTGATGTATTCAGCGTGTGCTGTATAGAAGGGAGTAAAATGTCGCATATCGAATTACATTCCCTTTGATCAATTAATTTATCTGTTAGCAAAACCTTTTTTTTTTTTTAATCCAGCTGACAAAATTGGCAATTGGCTTAATAGAATCTAACAAACAGCTTAATATTCAAAGAAATTAACTATCATTAAATAACTGCACAAGTCAAATTGTGACACCGATGTGAAAAGTTAGACAAGTTAGAGAATGTGTAGCAAGTATGAAATAAATGAGATTGTATTTAGCATAAGTAGAGACAGAGGAGCATTTACTGGTCAGAAGGTCTCTATTTTATAAAGGCATGAAAAAGATCTAGTGGGAAGTACTTAATGCTTCTTAACCTGTGCATGTTGGGGTACAGTACCGCAAATTAAAAAAAAAAAAATATTCCTCAATTCTAGGATGATATGCTATCATAAGATATAAAGTAGTGCTAATTAATTATAGGTAAGACTGGGCTAAATTGGTTTCTATACATGGCTGAAATTTATAGAGAAGTCAAAGAATTACTATAATGCTAGAATCAGCGAAGGCCATTAAAATCTTTTTTAACAACAGAACAGAAATATTAGAGCTCTTTTTGCAAGATACATTCATTACAAGGCATGTTGGATTGCTTAAAAAAATATAATAGATTCACCCTGGCTTTGTTTCTGGTTTGTCTTAGAACCAGACAGTTGTGGGATTTACAGTTTCCAACAGGGGAACTGTTGGACTCTAAGCAAACTATTCTGAAAAAGGAGGCTGAATGGAAGGACTACTTTTTCTCATTAAGACAAAAAGGATGAAATGTGTAGAGCCTTGGCTGTGTCTCTCTTGGCAAAGAGCCAAACAAGATTCTGAAAGAGTTTGGATGACACATGATAAAAAAGGAGTAATGTTTTAACTAAACATGTAATATGCAAAAAGGATTACCCTATCTCTCCAGTGACTGCTTTTACAGTTTCACAGCCAGAGAAGACAGACAGAGAAAGAGGCCGATTTAAGGATTTAGATCTTTATTTTATCCTGAATGAATGGGACTTGCACTTTAGTGGAAGGGCTAGACTTTCATAAGCAACAGCTTAATATTGAGAGTGATATAAATCACTGCAATTTTAATAATTTTGAAATTGGTAGATGAAAAGAAATGTTACAGATTAATAAAGAAAAATGTTGCACTTAATAAAGAAAAGAATACCATAATCATATCTCCACAGAGTCTAAAACATTTAACAGACGTTAAAACTCTCAACTCATTAGATTCCTTTAAATTTGTTTGTATCAGTACCGGATACTATATTTCATGCTTGTCCCCACCTTCAGGAAAACATAACACCCATGAATAAACATGCTGTTAAAATCTTACAAAATTGAATAATTCAGTGTTAAGCTAGTTTGAGAAAGCAGTCTGGTGGTTTGATAATAGAATTTAATTTCCATCTTCAGGACAGCGGTCATCAATACAGTCTACAAATAAATATATTTAAAGTATCAAGTAATCTTTGATGAGGTAGGCTCAATGTTTGAAGATCTCTCAAATACAAAATGATATACAGAAATCTAAGGCCTTTCATATTGTAAGACAAAGCCAAGTGGTATTAGTGGCAGGTTAATCTTCCTAGCCATGGAAGATTACACTTGGCATGCATAATGACTGGATTTCTATAACCAGAACAAAAGAAATATCTGAAAACCCACTTGTGTAAAATGTGAAGTCTAATCACCACATGCTAAGTCTGCAAAACACAGCAACTAATCAGGTATACAAAGTTATTTTGTTAGGAAAAGAAATAAGCCATTGCCTAGAGAATGGGTGAGACAACCAAGGGAATAAAAACCCAAGACAATTAATATCTAATTGGCATTACTGATGTCAGTTCCTAAGTAATGTTTAAGATATTTTAAGTAGAAATATAAACTCACTAACTATAATTTCAAGTCTTTCTCCACCGGAAGAGAAACCCGAGCATTCATTCTCTCTCATTTTTATCAGTACTCCAGTCTTCTCATTCCAAGCCTCCTGTTTCTAAAATGCACGCATCTTTCAAAAGTTGACAGAACAACAGAATTAATCAAGAAGTATGTGCTCTCATTTCATCTATTTCCTTGAAATCCATCAAAATTTTTCTGTAAAGGTTGAATTAGCCTAGAGAGTATTCTAGAAAGTTAAAATTCATAATGACCATGTGCTTGAACTCCCAATGTTTAGAAAATAATGCTTATATATGTATATATATGCCTAAGCATAAATTCCACTTTTTGGGGACATTATGATACTTTCATTAATGTTATGTAATCTGTTATAATTCTTTAAACATATTACGTTGTGATGGTCCTTTTTTTTTTAATGAGATGAACAAAACAAACTTCAGTTTTGAATGTTGAAGTTCTTTTCTGAAGTGCATATCCATGTTTATTTGGTCCCTGACTCAGGGGACCAAAACAGGAATGTTTTGTCTTTACCACTGTCTTAGATTTCAACACAAGAAAATAAGTTGCTCCTTAATACTAGAGTTTTAAGAACATTAAAAAAGATATATGTTCCTGAAGAACCTTCCCTTTTTCCTAGAATGTAACTATTCATTTGTGCGCATGCTTCTTCTTAAGAGCCATATATGCAGTAATTTTATTTTGTTGATATCTACTTTTCAAGTGTGTTGTACAGAATGATGACACTAGGAGACTCTACTCTCAGTTTCTGTCATCATTCATGTTTGGAAAACATTTTTTTTTTTCTTCTTTCTCCTCTGTAGTCAGCCAAATAGCTACTGCCTATTCCTATGACTCTTTTTTTCTTTCTTAGTTACATTTTTATTCTACTCTACTTTATTTCTATTATTTTTAATTATAATTTCCTTTTTCTTGTTTGTTCATCTCTGAAACGTTAGGATTTGTGTCATGAATATATCTTCCACAAGAACAGAAAAAAATTACTATTTTGCATTTGACTCATTGCTTTGCATTTGTAAGGATATTTGCAGTTATTTTTCAAGATTCCCTTTGCATAACCCAGCTGAAAGTTTGTGGATTGTTATCATAAAGTATGTATTAGTCTCAGGGAACTGAGAAAAGTCAGTAGGAAGTATGGAACATTTTATTGTTTTAGTTTGGAACATTTTAACTGTACAGGAAGGCAATGAGCATTATTATGAAGGTTAAACAAGAATAAAGCCTTGAAAAGAAACTTGCTTTTAATCAGTATTTTTCCAAATGATAAAAAGAAAACCAAAGAGATGAAATTGACAAATGTAGCATATAATGGTCCTTCTTGGAGCAGTACCACAGGGGCCTCATTAGTAGACATTTTAGTACAATCATTTTTACCCCTGTGGCTGTCACTTCAGACTACTCAGAAAAGGTGGCTGTAGGAGCTAATCACAGTGATGCCTTTCTCAATTTTATTTTCCTTGTAAAAATGAGGCACAAGAGAGCTAGTAAGTTCTAATTGAAATCAGAATTATCATTGCCATGGATGCATGCTATGTCTGTAGGGTATGTTTGTGCCAGTGGAAAATTTCCTTTTTACCCATAATAAGTTTGGGGGCTTTAGACTTAAATGTAAAGTTGTGCTGAAGTCAATATTAGCACATATTTTATTCTGTTATTATCGCGGTCCGGGCGATATTTATATTTATTTTCAATAGCATTTCCATCTTGCTGAATAGAAGTACAGTTGTCCATTTATTTTAACATTACTAACTGTTGTTGATAAGAGGAGGGGCAGACTTCAAGGGCATGTGCTGTTTACATTGCACTTGAAAGTTTAAATGGGCTCTCTCTTGCATGTAATTCCTTTTCCTTCAATATTCCTCTATTTCTCTAACAAAAATAATTATAAGTGCCATTTGCTGCTTGCAGTTTAATTACCACCTTGAGAGACACTGCAAGATCTCCATTGCTCGAAAAAATGTGTAAGACCAAATCAAAGTATTGTAATGGTATTTTAAAGTGGGGGCAAATCACATTTTATTCAGCTTCAGAGAAGTATCCTCCTGTAATGGTCCATCATACACATACCAGGAAGAAAAAAAAAAAAAGAAAAAAGGAATAAAAAGAAAAAGGAGTGTGATTCCTGAAATTCCATTCCTCCCACTACTGAGTTTATGTGATAATGATAGAATAATAATCACCTGCTGTAGCAAGTATTAAAAAATATCTTGCCCCTTTTTCTCTTGGTAAATAGGAATTTGTTAGAAAGCTAAACAGAGAAAGAAAATATGGTTTAGAAAGTTTTGAGCTCTGTTGAAGATGTCTTTTCATCTCTGTTCATATCCTAGAACTTTCCAGTTTTGGAAGGCTTTCTAGTTTTGAAGGCCTGGCACATCTGCATTCTAAACAGAAGGTGAAAGGAAGAATCCCATCTTACTGTATTGAGTAAATGATTAAATCTAAAAAAAAAAAAAATCCTTGAAGGATTTCTTTCTGAAAGAGGATGATACCACAGTGAAAAAGAGATGAGTCTCTGAGAAAACACAGGTTAGATAAATTGACCCTCACTTGATTTTAGTACAGACTCTTGGTAATTGAGAAAATGGAGGCTAGACCTCAAATACTTTTTAATCCAATATTTTTATTGTGTATGTGTGTTTAACCCAGTTTTACCTGTCTTCTAATGTCTGAAAATGGGATTTAGAAGTTATAAAGCTTTTATACCATGTTGTTATTCTTTCTGGAATGAATTGCAACAATAACATAACCAAACATCTGAAAGTAAACAGAAACCACATAATTGTTCTTTAAGTCTTAGAAACCAGAAAAACTTTCAGTAAGATAATAAACCGTGATTTTCTGATATAAGGTAAAGAATCCACTATGGCACAGCAGTTAAGTGTCACTGCTATCAAGCAAATGAATGTTTGAAAAGTGAGAAAACCTAAGAACAGAAATTCTGACAGTATGCCATCAGCAAAATGGATATTCACTGTGTGTGGTTCTTGCTAAGGCTGACAGCTGAAGAGAAAAGGTGAGCTGTTAATTGATGAAAGTTACTATCAGAATTGTAACTAAACATAGATATTTTAGACAGCACCTATAATGTGGCTACTTTATCCATGATCTCCCAATTTTAGCCAAAGAAACAAAATTGTGTTATGGAGTAAAAACTAAAATAGAGCAGAGGTATTTTGAGTGCTTCCAGTTATCCAGAATGCTATTGAAGCAACAGTAAGCAGGGAGTTTGAAAACAGGTAGCTATAATGGAAACTATTTTTCAACTTTAACTGAAGCAGATGCTATCACATACTTTTTGTGGTACTGACTTTTGTGGAGGTGAGCATCAGGAGTTATTAACCCAAGAGGATATACTGACTGAGGTGAAATTAAGGTTAACAGAAGTACAATAAATCTTTATTTCATGAATGTCAAAATCTAAGCACACATATTCTGCATGATTTTATTTCTGACCAGCAGAACTATCTTTTTTGGGGGGGAAACAGTATCATAGTAATGATCTCAAGCTGATGTCTATAGGGATAAACACAGCTTCCAGAAAAACTATTGTAATCGTTTGGGTGCCTAATCTACCTGGACAAAACATCTTAGCAAACTGACAGGAAATCACATAAATTAAATTTATTAATGAATTGCAGACTTCTTAAACAATCTGCTGCATAATTTTGTAACTGTTATAGAAGTAAAACCATTCTGTTATAAAGAAACTTGTATAAGTGTTTAATTACTTCATTATGACTGAAGATCTCTCAAAACTTATACAGGCAGAGCTGATTACTTAAAAAAATGTTATAAAGGCCTATGTATGGTCTTAGCTGTATACCAACAGCATTTTATGAACAAAACATTAAGAATAGAAAATTCTGGTTTAAGGCATGGTAGGAACAAGAAGGAGTGGTTTTGTTGCTATTACGTGTTGACAATGTTAGTCATTTTAAGCAAGGTTTAAGTTAGAGACAGAAATAGGAAAAGATATCGTGAGCAAGAGATAATTAGTAGTTCGGGAGTTAAAAATGAGAAACAGAAAGAATTCTCGATCTCTTTTTACATCAGTATGAGACAAGTATCAGAAAATTATCCAAAAGATGTAGGAACAGTCTATGGGTTGAGGAAGCTTTGGAGGTCATAGAAGGAGCTGAAGTGAAGGAATCAGCACAGAAGCCTGCTTAATACTGTTTCACTTTTATTGATAGTATGGGTGATAATGTCAGTGCTGAACTGACTTTCTAGTCAGTTGTCTGGGTTTTGTGTCTGAAAAACTAAATAGCCTTCAGACTAATTTTGTTCATTTATCTGGCTAATCAATTGTGTGGTTTCTTAACTCAGTGCAAGGAAAGAAGCTTTTGTATTTTTTTTTCCATTTGAGATCTAAGTCAGTCTTGCATCATGTTGTAACACTCTCTTATTATCCTTTCATCCTCTGTTCTTCTGTGAACAAGGACATGGTGAGAGAGGTATTTGAAGCAGTCCTGTTACAGATAATAAATTACCTTTCCCTCTGCCTCCTTCACCCAAATCCTGTTGTTCATGTGCTATCCTGAAAGCATGAATAATTAAGAAGTATTAAAATACTGGTAAGAATTGATTACAGAATTATTTTATAGGACAAAACTACATCATTTCCAGATGTAAATCTTCAAAACCAAAAAGTTTTTCTCTTAATTTTTCTTTTAGTATTTGCATTAAATTGTTCTTCTTCACAGAATAATAAAAAACACTGAAATGTCATCAGCATTATATTTCTGTATTGAATTTTTTAAATAAAATTTCCTGTTGACATCATAGAAAGTTATATTTACATATAACAGTGTCATGTTAAAGATATGGAACACTGATGCTGTGAGCATTGCATGGGAGGAGCCACAGCATCTTGCCACTTTCTTGTTTCAAAATTGCATTCAGTATCTCTGTGTGCTTGATTTTTACATGCTTAAACACTTCGATAAGTAGGACAAGACCTCAATGTGGGCTTACATACAAGATTTTAATTATTTTCTTCCCTTCTTAGAATAATTTCTCACTGAAAGCATGTTCACTTTGGGAATATACTTTATATAAAAGAGTAGGTATTTCTTTCCTTTCTCTTTTTTAGTTCTAAGGCAAATAATGTTAATAAATTATGCTTGTATCACACACCTGTGAATATCAGGAAGGGCTCTGTAGTTCATAGCAATTCCATTTTGTTTCAGAGACTAAGTACATTTCAAGAGTCTCCAACCTTTGGATAAACAACCATCTATTATAAACCACAGTGTGTAATGTATATAATTAATGATGCTTGCATAGGGCTGTCTCTATCTCAGAAAAAAAGAAAATTCTCAATTGTCAGAATTACATTCAGAGTGAAGGAAGGGAGGGCAGGAAAGGACAAAGAGCCAGACTCCACACTATAACTCTTTATTCTGTTAATACAGACATTGCAATTCATCTTTCAAGTCAATTACCCTGCTGGTGGCTTATGGGGAGAGCACAGACATTAATATTTCCAATAAACCTGATTGTAGTCAGATGAAATTTCAAACCATTTTCAAGCGGGAAAGAAAATTAGGTCAGGAGAAATAGCCACTACAAATTAACAAGCCCACTGATAGCCTCACCATTAGCACCACTATTTCCATAAACTATTCCAATAATGTAGAATTAAATACCAGACACTATTTCACTGAATAAGGAGAAAATATAATCATTATCTCTATTTTTTCCCATTCTTTCTTTTAATAAACTGAAAATTTTGTGGCCAGAGCAAGTGCGGCATAGATTTTTAAAACCATTAAGTATGAAAGTTTTGGTGTGGTTCCTTTTTTCTTGCTTTTCTATATGATAAAGCATTTACTCTGTAGAGAATTAATTGCAAGTGTGTCTCACAGAAGTGCTGTTGCATGATATCAGCAGTATCCAGAAAGAGACAACTGGGACAGGGCAGGGAGGAGCTTTAACTATATATATGTAACTCAGACTATTCTGTAAAAGGATTACCTAATAACGATTTTATTTTAGAATGTGAGAGAGATATGAGAACCCATATTTTCCGTCTCTCTCCTGCTCTATTACTAAAAAAACATCTAATATTTACAAAGTAGACAATAATGTGTGTGTGAACACATGCAGTATCTTTGAGATATCACAAGTGATTGTTCATAAACTGAGAAGTCATCTTAGGCCTAGATAAAGAAATCCTAATACCCTCTGTATCTGATGTATATATATACACGTGTGTACACATATGTAGTATACTCATATAAGTCAGAACAATAGGTGTTACTACCTTTGCTTTTAATGTCTTTCCAAGGTGATCACTTTTTAAACATTTCATAGAAGAAGAAAAATACTACAAAACTATGGAACTCCCTGAAGATTTTTCTTACCCTGTAAGAAAATAACATTTGTGAGGAAAAGCTATATATGATTTATGTTGCTTCTTGCTTTACTGTGACAAACCATTCAAGCATTTAGAAAATCTTGTAAAAGTTCCATGAAAATTTAGAATGCAAACATAACATTGCAACTGGATATTGGTTGATCTCTGTATACTAGGAAATTAACAGAACACTGTGATGGGAATGTGATGGGAGAAGACTTCAAAACCAGCCAACTTCAAGCTTCAAAATGACTCTTGACTGGATTGACTGAATTCTTTAACAGTGAATATTGACAGTAGTTAGCACTTAATCGCTATCAATCATCCGTAACAAGTGTATCTTAAATTAGTTGCAAGTGTACAGTGCCACTGAAGTGATTCTCTTTTATTTCACACTGATAGCTATAATCCATCAATCCAGAGAAAAATTTGAGAGGAAAAGCCAGACCAGAGTCTGCTGCCTTCTTTCATCCCCATCTTTCCCATAAAACACCACTGATGTTTTGTGCTCCTCTGCCTCTTCCCCAGAAGAAAATTGGATGATCTCAGCTTCTCTTGATATTTATTTTTGAGATGAGGGCTTGTTATTGTTTTGCATATTCTGCAGGATTATTCTGGTTCCATCAGACACCCTGCCTTCTCTGCAGGATTATTTTGGTTTTACCAGACATTGCTCTTGCCTACTCTGCATCCTCAGTTCTAATCTTGCAGAGTTTAATACATACACATTTTTAATGCACTGTTTATACCACTATATCACAACTCCATCTGCACCTTTGTTATTAAGGCTATTATTTGTATATTAAAGATGAGTTGCATTGCAAGATGTTATTAATGTTTTACAATGTTAAAATAAGCTTATATACTGTAGCTGGTTATGCTGTTTTAGCATGCTTATGTCTATGTTCTGGGCAAGTAAATACTAATTTTCTTGCTTAGTAAGCATCTAATTACAGCATGGAATAAGCCTCATTTTTTACTGCAGTAAATCCAAGTCAAGAATGTTTTAAGAGGGGTTGAAACTCAGTCCCATACATACATCAAATAAAGGTTAAATCTCTAGTTAAAATTCTAATTAAACTAAATTTATATCAAAAAGGAGTGTCTCATTATAACTTACTTGAGTTTAAACAGGACCTAGGTGGTGTATTTAGCAGACACAGACTGAACAGGAGAATGCTTGGATATTAATGTTCTGAAAATCTGTGCAGGTATGAAGTTTCTTCACCATGTTAGAGCGAAAGTCTAGATGGCAATCACTGAATTTAAAACAGGACCCTCTTTCCCTGAGGAACAATCAAAATAGTGAGAGCCTGCCTTAATCACAAAGTAGTAGGAATTTTGATAATCACAAACCTGTTCTGAATATGTCTATGAAAACTGTGTTTACACTTCTTATTTTCTGTATTTTTTCTTAACATCTATTCATCTTTAGGAGTATCTTTCAATTTTCCACAGATAATTTACTTGCAAAATTGAGGTATCCCTCAATCAACATGGAAAAATGTTGTCATTGGAAGAAATGAGGAAACTGTTGCTAACAGAAACCACCTTGTAGTATTGAACATGCTGAATCTCCTGTAGCACTTTGGAAAACCTTACAGAAATTGTGTGTTTAAGTTAACCATGTATGCTTAGGAGACAACTTAAAATCACTTGAGGCAGCCAAGCAGCAGATCCCCTTTGGCTATTACTGTGTTTGGTTATATTTACATGTCATATCTGCACACAGATATTCAATTGTTCTTACAATTTAGCACTGGGCACATGCTTTCCTTCTCATTACCCTTCCTCTCTCTATTTCTTTATTTTAATATGGCAGATATATAGAGTTTTATGTTTTCTTTTTTTATAAGGATAGCATGGATAACTTATAAGTGCTCTCACAGGAACTCAAGTCAAAGTGAGCAGCTAACAGTACTGTACATCCTGATTCAGAATGGAAAATTAAACTGTTGGTTTCAAATTATGCAAACTGAAATTTGGAACTCAGCTGTAAAACCAGTTAGAAATGCTAGAGATATTTTTGAAAAGTGTTCAGGGTTTCTCTATATGACTTGTGTCCAAAATTGAGCCTCTTCAATATACAATGAATGCTTGAATGGCTTGAATCAGCCATATCCTGATTTGTGATACTCTGCTGCTCATTGTAAGATAACATCTTTTACTTAAGACATTGCTTGTTAGAAGCAGCCCAGTCCAAGCAACTCACATTTCTTAGAGGTTGTTTTTACAACCAAGTAAGTAACAGAAAGGCTTGAAGGATTTTCATGATGTTCTTTTCACTATTTCAGGCTACAAATAATTTAACATCTTTGAATCTCAATTTGCAGATATGTAAAATAAAAGCTTAGAATCATAACTAATTTTGTTGTGACACTGAGATGCCCATCTGTCCTGGTTTGGCCAGGACAGGGTTAATTTTCAGCAGGAGCTGGGGGGGGAGCCACAGCCCAGTTCTATGTATGACACCAGGTGAGGGGTGTGCACGCCCATCATGTACGTTCTGCCCATCTGTGCGCTGGGTATTGCTTGTTTTGTACCTTGTTTTTCTTACTGTAGTTCTTGCTGTTGTTGTTCTGATTGTTTCTTATGCATTATTTTATTAAATTCTCCTTATCTTGCCTCCGGGCTTTGTGCTCTCCCTTTTCTTCCTTCCTGCCCATGGTGTGGGGGCGCAGTGGCACGTGGTGCTCAGGCCCTGGCAGGGACTAAACCACTACACCATCCAGATGATTATTGGAAAATTTTGGAAAATAAGTGTGACAATCAGTACTTGGAATCTTTTTTTTTTTTTTTCTGTAATATTTCCAAGGCCGGTTGGGAAGGAAAGGGGTATTAGCCTTCCCAATATGCCAGGTGGCTTGGGAACATAAAAGAACTATCTAACTATCTGCTTAATCAGCAAACTACCTGAGACTTATTTATGGTTTCATAGCCAAGGAAATTAAAAAATGTTTATAACTATTATTTTTATAGCACATTTATACCATAAAGACGTATAAATATCTTCGTATTATAAAGGTCTGTTACATGTTGGAGAATTGGCATAATTGGAGTAAAGGTCAAAAATTCTACCCACTTTAGCGGAACCAAGAATTTATGAAAGATTATCAGCCCCAAGGTGTAGGTGAAATTTCAAGGAAAAAGAAATTCTTGGTATCACCAGATGCTTTGTCCTTTTCTTAGACCAACATATTGGGATCATTGATACTCTGTGCAAATCTCCATGCTCTGAAGGGTATAAAGTGAAAATGGAAAGACACAAATAATAACAACAGAATAAGAACCGTTTAATTTGTGGCAGTATTCTAGCTTCAGTGGCATGGAACTTTAGAAAAGATATATTATTTTTCTCCAGAAGTAATTTCTAGTTTAGAGTGAACAAAGTTGATTATTCTTACTATGCCATGCATCTATCCAGAAAACCTATTTTGTCTTATTACCCAAAAAATATAGAGAGGAGGTGAGGACAGTAATGTTTTAAACACTGGTGTTAGGAAATGTTTTCCAGCTTCCTTTCACTGGTAATACATTCATTCAACTAATTTCAAGACTGTGTATAATTACTTGTGTGAGATGTAACTTTTTGCGGTAGGTTTTCCTAGAAAAACAGGGTCATGTCAGGTAGGAAGGACAGGTGAAATTGCTGGAAAATCTTTCCATTTTAGATTTAAGAGCTAACATTTGAGGAATCACACTTTGATACTCTGTTTTAGTAAAATAATTTGAAATGCACATTGAAATATATTTTCAGTTAATCTTTTTCTGGAGGACAGGGGAGTGCTGTGAATGTTGAACGTTCTTTGGCTAAAGCAGTAAGCACACACCACAGCCATTCCTGCTGTGTTGGAGACCAGCTGGGAAAAAGATACATACTCTGAAGTTAAAATAGTCAGAACAGGTCCCCGACTTGATAACAGCTGAGTGCTGTAGTCAAATACAGCTATTGCAGCAGGATTCTATTGATTTATACTGGACAAAACTGGTGCTTTTATCAAACAATTTTGTGGCTACTCAGCAGTCTGCATCAAGCCATAGGCAAAGATTTTCAGGAAGTTCCTGGATCCAGTGAGACAGAGAAACCTGGTTATTATATCAGGAAAATCGTTCAAATCACTTAACAGCATGCCTGTCTCAGTCAGATGGAGAGCACATTCACATTATTCGGATTATACTGCAAGCTAGCACAGCAGAAAGATTAGGCCTCACAATTTTCCAGGTAGTGTTTAAAATCTTTTCCCCAGCTAAAGGATATAGCTGACAGTTCACACTCCAGAGTCAAGTTAATCTGTAACATTATCCGCCCATTTTGCACTGTGCAGTCCCCAAAGCAGTTTGTAATATGCATATGAACTGAACCATTGTTGTGATCAAATTTTAAATACCCTTGTGAAATGGGAAAAAAAAGGAAGATAAAATAAAACCCTGCTGCTCTGGTACTGAAGATTGACAGCAAAAGGAAAAGTATTGCTTCATTGACTACATGGCTCTGGCTACAGTGGCTGCATTAAGTTGCTGGTGGGACTTCTAGTCCCTCCTCTAATGCATGTCTAATAGCTCAGCATTAACTCTGCAGAGCTGGGAGATGAAGCTTCCCTATATCAGAATATTACAAAGTTGCAGCGGTGTGAAATTAGCATGATAGTTATTGTAAATTTGTTTTGGACAAGAATACTTGGATAATATAGCACTTTAATGTAGTTTTGTGTGGTAGGTGTTTCACAGTAGCTCACCATTGAAGCAGCAACAGTGCAAAGTGATAGCAATATATATTACATTTTCTGTATTTGATAGCTTTTAAAATTATTTCATGTGCTGGGGATCACAAATCTGTTTGAAAGTGAGAGAAGGAACAGAGCACAAGAAAACAATTACTATTATGGCTGAAGGTAGAAAACAACACACCCTTGTTCAGTCTCCTGGCATGATGCCCTCTCCTAGAGTGGTTGACACCATAATTAATTACAGTAGTGAAATTCACTCCTGACTTTACTGTGTACTCAGAATTGATCCCATTTGTAAAACTACATAATTCACTTTAATAACTTCAACACGATCAGTATGCCATGAGATTAGTAAAAGCTTCTATAGTTTATGACTATCTTGTAAAATTAAAGAGCCCTCTGTTAGTGTAGGCTCCACAACATGGGATTAACTAAAAAAAAATCCACAACATATATCTATATCATTGCTGCTAATATTTTAGTTCCTTCTCTGACTTCTAGCTATTTACTTTTTCTTATCTTTGCCTCTACTATGGCTTATTCTTGCAAAAAGGAAGTTGAAACAAAATTATTTTTCTCTTTACCTCACATGGGCTTGACAAAACACAAGTATTTAATCCAAGTTTCCTCACAGAGCAACAGAAAAACCTGAGATGTATTTTCCCCACCTTTCATCAACTATATTTAAAGTATTATTATGAAAAAAAATATGTGTCTGTTATTTGACAGACTGTGTCTTAGGAGCATGTTGAAACAGTCTTGCAATTCAAGAAAAGAGTACTGATATTTAATATGACTTTTGTAGAACCAGTACTGGTTATTGGTTGATTTTACAGCAGTTACTCTTCTCCCTAGGATGCATTGAAAGTACAAAGACATTCGGTTTCGGTCCTGTAAGCTACTTCTTTACATGTTGTATAAAAAATTTTAAAAAGCTTGTGACTGCAGGAAAAATGATGCAAGCAATGATGTAGCTTCCACCTTCTATTACATGATCTTCGATTTGGTGATATAAAGTGTATAATGAAGTAAAAAAATAAATTATCAGTTTGCTTGTAACTGAAAAATTAAAATTATGTATTATTTAACTAATATGAATTGTGTTTGATTCCAAAGCAAATCCAAGTACAGTTTATAAAGGTAAAATTCTAGGATACTACTATTTTCATAATCATTAGAAATTAGTATGAAAAAAATAGTGTTACCTAGTTGTGCAAAGTCAGCAACAAAACCATTAGTAATAATGTGGCATTTGTCTTAATTGATGTACTCAGTTTATTGTGGAAGGTTTTTTTATGTTAATATTCTTGTATTTTATCTTGAAATAAATGTAATTATAAATTCTGACACAAGTATTATTTGCATAGCAATTGGTCTCAAAGAGTAATTGGTTAATATTCAATGAAGTGTTAATTTGTGCAGAGCCTTGAGCAATTGTGAACTTCATTTTGCCTTTAGATGGAAATTTGTTGCAGTGCAAATATAACTTTGTATAATTGTATTAATCAGTCCCAAAGAGTATTTGATGTTGAAACATATCATTTTCTTTTATTTTTGACCTACAGTGGTGCAATATGAAATTGTTATCATGACAGAGAATGGGTTTTCTAATATTCTTAACATCCTGCTCTACAAATACAGATAGAAGCAACTGGGTCATTTTATGAAGACTTTGTTATCTTTGTTATTTGTTACCTGAGTTATGATTTCAGAAGGATTTCCATTCTATGTTCTCTCAGACATTTGAGAAAAGAGAGAGGGAAAAGGACATTAAGAAGTTACTTTTGAGAAATACATTTTACTTTTGAGGAAGACTTTTTCAGAGCAACATTTGCTCACTGATTTTTTGGGTTCCTTTTTGGAATGCGAATATAAAGTGTATTTACTTTAGTTCTAAACAGTCATTGTTTGGTATGGACTTATACAGCTGAAAACGAGTGGAGTTGCACATTGGCAGCTGGGAACATATACTTTTATTAGGCTTAAATCAACGTGCTTTGTAAGTGGAAATAGGCAAGTGAATTCTGAGCCTTGTGATAATATGGATTTCTTGAATTTTCAGGGACAGGAGTTCAGTGGGAAATACACAATGTGAAGGAACAGCAAGCTAGCATAAATCAAACATCATACCAAAAAAGATTCTTCTTCTAACAAGCTACTAAAGCCTATATTACATGATTATAAAATATGTAAAAATAGTGCTGAACATGCTGCATATCGAAGGTGCATAGAACTTTACCACTGAGGCTAGTATTGACCTTTCTGTCAGACTTTATAATCTTCTTGTGCTATGTTGTTTCTGGATTGTCAGGAAAAAAAATGGAAAATTAAGAGAGAGTAAAATGTACATACACTGCAGAAATGCCTTCATTGCCAAAAACAATTTGGGAGATCAGCAAGTAGGAATACCAGCAGTTCTCAGCAGTTCTTCCTGGAAGATTACTACCTGCTGAGAAGAAGAAAAGCTTGTATCACTGTAGGAGGACATCATGGAATTGGGTCAAATGCCCCCAGGTGACTGACCAATATGGATATGTTAATACGTGGGTCTTGCTCCTACATTTTCTTTCTTTTTCTTAGGGGTTTGTGTTTTGTTTTGTTGGTTTTTTGTTGTTGTTTTGTTTTGGGGTTTTTGTTGGTTGATTTTCTTTCTTTTTTATTTTTTTAAGTGTCTTAATAGTGGTCTCCTTACAGATTGCCAGCCATCTGTCATTTAGCTGAAGTCTTTTGATAGCAGAGTACTTGCAGTATGTTGATCCTTGCTTGTTATCCAATCCAAGTGCTCTATTACCTAACCTTTAGTAGTAAAGACTGCATACAGTATTTTCATGTGATAAGATAACCTAAACTCTTGTTTTAAAATTGTATTTCATGTTAGAGCAATTAACTGGATTGTGAGACTTTGCAAACTATGATTATTGTTTTTGAAGCTGTAAAGAAATGTAATAATAGATTCAAAGTTTTTTTGTATTGTATAAAGATATCTTGCAAAAGTAATCTCATTCACTGAACTGGTACAAAATGTAGTTCCTTAACAGTGTGTATAAATTTTAGTACTCGCTTGCCATTAACAGGAGTAGCTCATTTAGAGAGAACTGTCAAAGAATGTAGGATTTTTTGATAGAATGAACAATGGCAGTGGTGATAGTTTATGTACACTCAGGTGTTTAACAGCCATGAGCTTTTGGTTTCATGTGGAAAAACAAACCAGCAAAATAATTAAAGCACAAATATAGATAAAAATAATGTTTTCTGTGCCAAAGTATAGAGATTACATTAAGCGTTCACTGTTATCTGGCTTAAAGCTTTTTGATTCTATATTCAAGATGGTATAAATTCAGTTCTGAGCCATTATGTTGAACACTCTATAGTGTTTTTAAAATCTAAAATCTCATGTTGATTTAACACATAAGAAAACTTTGATCTTGTCTGATGATATCTCAGCACCAGCTGTTTATAGAATCTCTTCTACAGATACAGCACCCAAATCTTTTTTCCTATCAATAAATGAGATTCCATTTAACATCAGTTAGGCTATGCCCATTTATTTTGTTGGACTATTTGCCTCACGGGATTTATCAGAGGAATTTCAGTTTTGCATTTCCTTTATCACTCAAGGTAGAGAATCCTCTTTTCTGCCAACCTGAATTGGATTTCGCCTGTGGAAGACACAGCTGCTTTTTACAGGTGACATTTCACATCTGTTCTGATATGTCCAGTTGAAAAAAGCTAGCTCTCATAACAATGTTCCTTAATTCAAACACAAATATAACTTCTCTCACGCCCCTGCAAACAAACAAACAAACTAAAAATATGAATAAGATAAAACAAGAGGAACTCTCTGAAGTGGCACTCCAGCAGTTGCATTGTATTAAAACTGTGTTATCTGTGTGTCATGATGATCTTCTCCTTAATCTTTTCCAGTGCCATTTGCTTATCTGTAAATTAATTGCATAGGGTTTAGACAAGTCTATGCCCTTGTTCTCTTCTCTTTCTCACAGCCGGGGTGTGGCTGATGAACAGTAGATTTCCCCAGTTTACTTTCCAAATGGGAGACATGTTTGACTTGGTAATGCTGCCAACAGCTAAAGCAGGCTGGGGGCAAAGTGTAGCTCACTGTTACTAATTGAAGGGAGAAAACTAATGGCTACATGTAGTATTTCCACAATAATTAAAGCACTGCGCTGACACTGCTATGTTTCTCTGTGAGAGACTAAAATGTTTTACAGGGATGCCAAGGCAGTACCACCCTCAACCCCCTCCACCCACACAGCCTAACTGTCAATGTAGAGAGCAAGCTGGCTTGGCTGAGGAATTTCAGGCTGCTTCTTTTCCAATTCAAAATGGGAAAAAAATTGGGCCTAGTGGAAAAACACTGGCCAGCTACAACTGAATGCCAGAAGCACAGCTTAACTGACATCTAATGACAACCAAAAAAATGTCCCCATGTAGGCCACAGTAATTACAGAGTCCTACTGATGCTATGTTAATATGATTGCGTAAATTACTTTTGAAGGTATGCTACCTTGGTGACAGAGATGTAATTTTATCAATAAGTAACAAATGCAGCAAATTTAGTGTGAAGAGGAAGAGAGAAAGAACCTGCCCCAATGGGTTCAGTGTTCAAGCAAAAGGCTGGACAGCATCCACCATCTCCCATCAGAGAAATGAACAGGTTTCATTCAGGAAGCTGAAACAAATCACTGTAAGATTTCCCGGGGAGAGACCAGATTATCTCTTTAGAATCTGCAAAAGGTGCTGTTTAATAGCTCCAGTTGACACTTGGATTTAGTATAAAATATTCTTTTCTCAATTGTACAGTATAATCTGTCTTAGAAATTAATTTTGTTAACATGAGCATGTTTACCATCGCTTTCGAACTCTCTAACTAACTGGTTTGGCAGACAGGTAGCTCAGCTATGGAGAAATGTGGGACAGCAGCTGCATTTGTCTGACAGTATTATGAAAGGAAAGGAGACTTCATCTGAAACTTTATAGCTGCCCAGGGCAGTCTCACTGATCATTGTTCACCTTTACACATGTCCTATTCTAAGGAAAGCAATGAATAGCACAATAAGGTGCGAATGGTATATTATGATGCCCGAGACAGAAAAAAAAAAGGAGGTTGCGTTATTCCAGGTAATTTGGACAGGATTATACATTTAGATATGTATTAGGAAGATATTCAGCTAGCAGAAAATTTACCTTTGTAATCTGTTCTCATTGAGGACATTAAGCTTTTAAGAACCCAAACATAGCTATTAGAAAGCCCTTGCTGGGATTTCAATGTAGAAATGCATTTATAATGTTCATTGAGCCCTCTCTGGTCATAGAACTAATAAGTGTTACTTCCAGGCTAATGACAAGCCATAGGTGACATAAACGCTTCTTAATTAATATCTTAACATCAGAGAAAGTGTAAAACAGTATTTATATGCCAAAGAATTTTCAAGGTCATATTGCTTCTGGAGGAATATAGCTATCAGATCACACAAGGGTACTTGGTTAATATTATCTCTTCCATTTGGCCCTACTGCAAGACTTGAACCTGTCTCACATTTTAGGATTATATAGATCCCCAACTGAGGCAAACATTTCAACATGCTTTAAATGCTATTCTAAAGGAAAATGGTTTTCTGTCTGCTACTCCAACCTAAAGGCCCTTTGCTTATATACTTTCTCACAGCAATATTGAGATATCACCCCTACATAAAAACCTTTATCTTCTGATTTAGGTCCTGTATGTCTGTAAAAAATTCTTAACTGTACTGATACATAAAAGGCACATAATGTGTTCTGTGGCACTATTTATTTACATATTTATTTTAATGAGAAGTAAGGACTAATAAATTACACTTTCCTGGAAAAAAACAAACCAAAACAAACCTCTTTAAAGTAAAATCCTTTTTGTTCACTAATAGATAAATTAAGCCCGGATTTTCATACTATATGTACTTATTAATCCATTTGCCAAATTATCTGATTAACAACTTTATCAATGAAATGCAATTTAGGATTAGTGATGATGTTACTCCTGTCTCTTGAGATTAGGAGTAAATTCCCTGTGGTTTAGGTTTGGACATAGTGCGAGGGCTGATGATATGCACGCAGTTTTCTGTCAGTGTACAACTTGCAGACATTTGTTTTACAATTATTTGCTGTAACACTTTAAAGAAGTTGTAGGATGCTACTGACAAAGAATTTTCCATGAGGGATAGTTACTGAATTCATGTAGGATGAGGTGTTCACAGAGATAAGGTTAAAGGACACATAGAATGAGCTGAAAGCGGTGGGATACCTCTAGCTGTTCTTCAGCGTAGATCTCAACTTTAATCCATAAAGATTGTTAGAGCCTCTGGAGGGGCTGGGTGATAGTGGTGACTGTTATCCTAAAAAACAGATGGTAAAGTGAGTGACACCTATAAATGTGCAGACTGTGTTACTTCACTGACAAGATGCTAAGCCCTTCTGGCACTAAAGTAAAAAAACAGGTGTTTTTGACACAAAAAAGTAGTATTGAAACTATGCCTCAAGCCATGTGGAGAGTCGGAGCCAATTTTTCAAGTAAAAGTAACTAAAAATCTAAATTGGGGTACACATGTAAAAGCACGACAGCTTCAGACCTTTCCCATCGATAAATTTTTGACGAGTTCTACTGCTGTCTCATGCCTGTAGAATTAGCCAATCACCTTTCAAATAAAACTTTAATTTTCAAGGCTTGAATAGATGGTAGCTTTGCTCTGGAAATCTCATGCAGCTCATTTCCAAGTGAATGAAATGGCAAGCAGTATTTTTAGGCTTATGTGATAACACCCTTTAAGTTTGATGGTAGAATTCTTTAATTACCTTTATGTATGCCTTAAATATAGTATGAAGTTAATCAAGTATTCATATACCATGTATTATAATTGTAATTAACAATGTCAGGTTTAGAGATTCATGTGGCCAACAAGGAAACTACAACGGTTTAAAAACTAATGTAATGAGTATACTTACTTTAAAATCCATTATCACTTCAACTGAATACTTTGTTTAAAAAGGTATTCAAGTTAATAGCATTTAAACTACTTGCTTGAATGTAGTAGCATTTTTCAAAAACCAATAAAAATAAAACTTCAATAATCAAGCACTACCATATGGTAAAATCTCCAGTGCAATTCTTTCTCAGAAAAATTAGGTTTCTACTTTTTTTGTCTGCTTTTTCAAAATTAAAACACCTATTTATGTTTATAGATTAAAGGAAGCTGCCTTAGGTGTTCACCAAAACAAAAACCAGTGGAACACACATTAAAAAAATAAATAAATAAAAAGAGACAGAGAGAAAAAAAATGCATAAAAAATAAAGGGAATGTGCCTTCTGTCAGTTGCCATGAAGAGAAATGAATTACCTCCACTAGTTAAAAACTTTCTTTGCATTTGTATGACAAGGCTTTTATGTATCCAATAGTCTGCTTCTGGGGTCCAACAAATACAACTTCCATTAGAGTATACTAAAATATCAGTGCCAGAATATCCTGTTCTACTTCCCTCTTTCTGTTTCCTTCATTCAGTCAGCGAAGTTGTCTTCTTGGCAAAGAGTATCCTTGCACATTTAGATTCGTTTCAGCTGGATAATTTATTATCACAGTTCTTGTGAAAACCATGTGTCCAGCCATTATGTGTTACTCTTAGCAGGGACGCTTCAGGAATGTATTGTATTATACTAACAGAATAAATAAAATTGTTATTAAAGGGTATAGCTATTTCAGTGGCAGGTGCAGAACAACACACATAGTGTGTATGACCATTTGCACATTAAAATAAATCATAACACATTTTTTTGTAGTTGTTTCTCATAGTCTCATCTAATGTCAATATGATAGAAAAGTGACATTTAGCACAAAAAAACCCCATTTATGGGTCCAAAAGAAAGCATGTCTCCATTGTCTAGGAGGTGGAAAATCCATTCAAGACTTTTTAAACTTTTTATCTTTTTTTTTTTTTTTTCCATGTGAACAACAGTGGAAAATCCTTCAAAGTAGGAAATGAAGGCAGGGACTTCCCTCTCCTCAGTTGGTGCTGGTACTGTTAGGCTGCCTCATTTGCTTTACTTTCATGACTAAAAATTCGGCATTCTTGATTTTCTTCCTATAGGAAGAGAAGGCAATACTTACATGCTAGCCTGGTGATAAGGACATCCTCCAGGACTTCAGTAGAGACGGGGTGGACCAGGTTTCCTATTTCCTGAGTAACTGTCATAATCACGCAATTACTGTGCTAAAGCTAACCATCATAACCACCTCAATTTTCTGACAACCATGTTAAAAAAAAAAAAAAAGTTTGATTTTGCTATGGATAACTGTAAG
This sequence comes from Coracias cyanogaster, assembly GCA_033124195.1. Taxonomy (NCBI): domain Eukaryota; kingdom Metazoa; phylum Chordata; class Aves; order Coraciiformes; family Coraciidae; genus Coracias; species Coracias cyanogaster. The sequence continues at coordinate 152,996 of JAVSBS010019411.1, forward strand.
GTACTGCATCTCATCTATTCAAATAAATGCATATTGCAGGCAACAGTTTTGCTTTCACAGCCAGGAGTTTAGAATGGGTGAAACTAGTCTGCTTTTACTGCCATTACTAATTCAAATAAGTCTCTTTCCTGATTGTTTTTTACACCTTTTCTTTACTGTTTATGCACTTCTGTTACTCACAATAATGTTTCTGTTGTGTGTTTGAAGTGCCATCTATTACCCAAGCTCACCATGTAACATATCTTGTAGTTTGGACTTGTTTGGTCTGTTGGCTTCTTCAAGGACTACATAATATATTGATAAGTTTGATAGATCACTATCCTTCTAACCCTCAGATAGTTTATTTATTTCCCAATATTTCCCCAGCCAAAAGTGTCAAAAATGTAGTATTGCTTATGAAAAAGTAATTTCCATTTCACGTCTAACATTTTTGCTAACAACAACATGGAACAAGAGACTTGTTTCTCAGCTATCATCTCTTGTAAGACTGAGATGTACATATGGATGTCTTTTGGATTAATGTCAAGTTTCAAGTATTCTGTGATGTTAGTTCTCTTTCAGTAGTTACAGACTTTCATCCATATTATCATTCATGGTATTCCAAGACTAACTAGAGGGAAATTCAGCTTTGAAAAATGTGAGTTTTTAATTTGACTTGAAAGAACACTGGAATGCTTCTTCATCTGTCTTCTGTACTTCACTCAGCTTGGCTTTATAGTCCCAGCTCTCAGTGAATGTACTTGTTACCTGTATGTTGAGACTTTGAGGGAAATCAAGTTCTTCACTGTGTGAAAAGTCGTGTTGTCTGTAGGATAACAAGTTTCTAAGATTTCAACCAAGTATGAAAGCTTTAAAGTACAAATTTCTCTCTGACTTGTATCCTTAATTCATCTGGCAGAGGAATGTGTAAGCAGCAGTCATAAAATCATAAAATACTTTAGGTTGGAAGGGATCCCTGGAGGTCCAAACCCCAGATCAAAACAGAAAGCGCCATATGCATTATTTCAGATATGGCCTCAGACGTGCTGAAAAGAGGCAAAGAATCCCTACTCTTTTCAAGCTGATTACGTTTTTACTGATACAGCCCAGTATGCAGTTGGTCTTCCATGTTGCAAGGCCCCCTGCTGAGATATGTTCAACATATTTTCCATGAGATCCTCTCAGTCCTTTTTTCGCCAAGCTGGTTTCTATCCAGTTGGGTAGGACTCTGTGTTTGCCATTGCTGCACTTCTTGAAGTACCTGTTGCCGAGTTATCCAGCCTGTTAAGCTCACTCTGAAAAGGAGTCTGGCCCTCCAGTATGCAGAGCCTTTCCTTGCAATTTGTTGTCATCTGGGCACTTGCAGAGGATGCACTCTGCCTCATGATCCAGGTTACTAGTCAAGACATCAGATGCAAAGGCAGCATTGGCCCCATTATGCACCCCTATTAACCAGCTGCCCATTGGATTGTACATCTCTGATTACTACCTTTTGAGTCTGGCAGTCCAAGCAATTTTTCCAGGCACTTGATAACTACCACCAATCCAAACCATATATAACTGTATCTGTAAGGATACTGTGGGTAACAGTGTCAAAAGCCTTGCTATGATCACTGCACACATCTTTCACTAAGGTAGCTAGCTTATCACAGAGGACTATCAGGTTGGTCAAGCACATTTTGCCATTGGTAAATGCATGTAGGCTGTTTTTAGTCTCCTCCTATTGCACGTGCCTGGATATGGCTTCCAGGACGATTTGCCAAGTAGCGAGGTTGGCTAGCCCTTGGTTCCCCTGGTGATCCTGCTACCTTTCTTTGAAAATGGGCAGAATGTATGCCTTTTATTAGTTACCAAGAACTCCATCATGAGTGGACTGTGTAAACTTACAGAGGATTCTTTTTTCTTGGAAAGATGTATATGTTTAACCTGAAACCATGGTTGACTCCTATGTTCTTAATTTTTTTTTAGTTGACTAGTACTGAAAAGGAAAAAAAAAACAAAACAATTATTAAGTAATTATCTTTGTCTAGAAAAGAAAGGTATGCACTTTTGGTCTAAAATTCACCTTTGAAGCATCTTTTTGTGAAACTGGAGAACAGAGGTTTGGATTCATCTCCCTTACAGTCATTGAAGCTTCCTCTGTAGTTATGGTAGTGATGCAAGTGGATCAGAGGACAAATTTTAACAGATTATATGGTGATTTACTTCTGCAACTGTGTGGTTTTTCTTCAAAGTCTAGCTAACGAGATATTTTAAGCAGTTTACACTAGATGACTCAAGCTGTGACATCTGAAATTAGGTGAAATAAAGACTATGAAGAGTATTTCTTTTAACTGACTTCTGTCCTTCTATATTCTAAAGAACTAAGTTGCATTTTCTACTATTTCTGTGGGAAGCAGCAAGGCTTCATCAAGGATGGAAAGTTTGTAGAAAGTATTATTAATATTATTAATTTTTTAAATTACTTCCAAGCTGATATTGCAATGGGCAGTCTATAGAGTAATTGATTGTGCTGTCAGATAAATATAAGTTTGGGGATGTCTCAGTTGGCCAAAATTTAATCACTCATGATGAAGTTTGCAAAGGTTAGCAAGATAGTATTTTTTATATCGAGAAATATTTCATGAGATTTTAAGCAATCCATGGTGATCTGGATCTTGATTTTCTTTCTTATTTGAGAGATGTCACACTTGCATTACAGTCCACTATCACCACTTCTTACCAAGAGCATCATCACCTTGCAATTTTCTACCAAAGAAAGAGGTAGGTACTGATGAAATACAACATAACCTCCTGGATTGCTGATATTTCCATTGACAGTATTCCATTCTAGTAGTTGCTGATCTGCATGGTTTAAAATTTAAAATCTGATTCCCCATGCAGATAAAATAAATTATCTTTAAATGCTGCATTTTGAATCTGATGATGATAAAACTATTAATATACCATTTGTACTCCTTAGTGAGGAAGTAATGCATTTTCATAAATTTATTTAATAATTTCATAATCTTTACACACTATAAATTATTTACAAATAAATTTATGCTGAAATCAACCTCAGAAACTAAAAACTCTAATTGCATTTCATTAGATTACTCTACAAAGTAGTATGAAGCCTGTATTGAATAGAATATTAACTTCAATTTGTTTAAACAATAGAATGACATATGTGTCAATATTACCTCTTAAGGAATGTAGATTGTGTCATATGCACAGATATTATGGAAGCTTTATCTAGTTCAGTGTTTCACCAAATAAATTTCCTAACGTTACACTGCTACTATTTCATATTTTCTCTTGTTTATAAAGACAACCACCCTGCTAAAGCATGTAAATGGTTTTCATTCTGGGTATGTTGAATTTTAGTTTTCGTTCACTTAATCTTGCTGTACTTCTGTCTACCAGACTAAGGTGTCTCCTATCAGTAAATTCTTAATACAATTAAAGGCTATTATTTAGTTTGTTGAGATTCTCACATGTGCAGTTCTTGAGCTTCAAAACTGTTTTCTATAGTTCTCTGAACTCCCTCAGTTTATTAGTGACAAATACTGTATTCTAGAAATAGGTGCCCCTGCATGAAATAAAAAACAAAACAAAATAAAATAAATAAATAACCCCTCCCCACCTACCCCCCCCAAAAAAAAGAAAAAGAAAACAAACAACAAACCAACCAACCCCAAACCTAATGCAGTGGTCATATTTTAATATGGAAATATGCAATAACTACATGACATTTTTGAACACAGTGTGTGCAAGAAGCGTGTTAGTTTTCTTGCTTGGTGTCATGTATTTGGAGCTCATGTTTAGCTGATTATCTCTAATAGCCCTTAAATCCTCTAGGATGTAATTACTTCCCCAGCTGTGTAAACATGGTTGCAAGGTTTTCTGTTTGTTCATTCCCCACCACCACTTGCATCCCACATTCATGTTTTTACATCTGATCATGTTAAAATACATAGTCTCTTGGTCCCAGATTCCAGTGTGATTCAAAATTCATCCTAATCAGTCATCTACAAACTTTTCCAAATATCTTTGTTTCACCTTACCGTAATTTCTTCGTTTCATCCATTCAAGAAAATCCTGAATCACAGTGCCAAGATTTGGGACCCGAAGAATACCAGTAGAAATAAACCTGCTTAATAATGATTCTATGTCTACCTTTATATTTTGCCACTTACTAAGTAACAATTATTTATTTATTCACTGTGTAAAGACTTGACTTTAGTGTCTAGTTTCACTAGTAAAATGTTGTGAAGAGACAGATTTTCTTCTTTTTTTTTGATAGAAATTTATGTCAATAACTGCTATTTTTTTCATACATAAATTCATCCTGTCAAATAGAATTGTATTATTTTCTCTCAATTTGTTTTTCATGAACCTATGTTATTTTACTTCCTTCCTATTAATGTCTGCCTTATTTTTTGTATCTAAATCCCTATAGACGTATATTAATTTACTTAGAATCAGAACGAATTTCAGTTCTACAACCTTTTATATCTTCTTGCTTTTTGCTATGAAAAAAAGCCCAAGAAACTATTTATGGGACATTTTCGCCTTTGTGTAATCTTTGAGTATTCTTCTATGCCAGTTACACCATGATTCTTTTGAACTTATTGTCCACTTCTTAAAGATGTTTTCCCTTCTTTTCTAAGCTACATTTTAGAAGGAGTAATACTTGGGATTTAGTAAACATTTTTTCCCTTACGTGAATCTGATCCATTTAAGGTATCAACTGTCTATATAGTGTCACATATGCATGTTTACGTACTGTGCTCATCACAGAACTAAGTCCTTAGCATGGAATACAAACTGGAGTTTTGGACAATCAACATCTCTTATTCATAGTACTGAAATATTAGAGATCTTCACAAGAGCATATTATGAATAAAATATTCAGCACAAAGCTCTGCATAAAAATGTGATGCAGCTTCCAATGCATTAGGACAGTCCGTTCCTAATTGAGCCATACACAACTGTGCCCAACTCAGTATATATATATATATATGAAGAGATTGCAGAGGCACTTGCAATACCTTATTTCTTCCCTGAATGACCCCAAACTTATCGCATTAAAGATGGAGAAGAGTTCAGTGCTCTTAACATAAAGATAGGATTGTCTCTGCAGCCTGCCACTCTTGCAAATAAGAGCATAGAATCTGTAATGATCACAGTTATTCATGACCTCTTTTATTACTGTGTTATTTCCAAAACACAGTTTAGAACATTTGGCATCATGATGCTAAATTGGCATAGTATTCCATGAGGTGATGAATGCTGTAACCTATTCAGTCAAGTATGATAATTCAGTTAACTTTTTTAGGCATAAAATCTATAAGTTTATAATAAAACTGCTCAAAAACATAATAACATTAAGCATGTATAAAGCTATTTTTCTCCACTGATATCTGCAGGATTTTTTTAACTGCTGCACAGTATGCCACTGAGCACAAACTGGTGCTCCATTTGTTCTGCCTTTGGATGGTCAAAAATATTATGTCATGCTGCTGGCTGGTTTCAGTTAGTATTGTATCAGGTGTAACAGTTGAGATATTTGTAAGACTGTGTGTATTCTTAAGGGATAGAAAACAGTTATCATAGCTAATCTGATATGTGTTCCTGTCTGCAAACCATTTTCCACACACCAGGGACAAAATTTAAGTTCTGACCTAATAAGCCCTTAAGAGATAGAGTCCCCACTAATTATAATTTCCAGTGCCGCTTTTTTATTCCTTTGTAATCTCAGTAACCATTTTAACACCTTGTCAGGCATTCAGGAACTTCCATCTGTGCAGCCTAGTGCATTTGTGAAATAAACCCATCTGTACAGCTGATTAAAAGTTGGACGTAGTCCATGTTTTGTCTTTATCCTGAAAGAAACAGTATTGCTGCAGCAGTTGTTGATGTAAGGCCTGAATATAGAGTGGAATGCACAAGGCTAATGGAGCAAAATGGCTTTTACTGTTTTCATTTGTATTTAATAATTGTTTAAAATAAAATAAGAACAAATTAAGTGTGACAAGCAAGACCAATTAGAAAGGCTGCAGAGTTCAAGTCTGCAGTTAGATGCAGGAAACAACTCTAGAATTACTGTCATTTCAAGCATGTGTTAAACAGCAAGGTGAATCCAAGCAGATAGCAACTTCATGTAGTTTTCTTACTCTCCCACAAAAATATTTTAATTTATTCTGAGAGTGCACATGTGTTTTTCTTTAGTGTGATAGGCAGTTTTCAGTTGCATGTTTTTAGAAAGGTGGAGGAACAGATGCACAATCCCTTACCTACAAACTAGGTCAGTAGAATAACTGCATCTGAGTAACTGATTTGCATCCATATTTGGTAGTCAGAGATACCATCTCTCACATTTGTATTCACAGTCTCACTGCCATTGCTAAAAGTTTTATGGATGCAAAGCTGTACCTTCAAAAAGTTTTAAGAAACATCTCGTCTTTAGAGAAACAAAAAGAAACAATACAAACCCAACCAGCCAAGTGGCTTACTAAAGATTTCAGATAAGAGGACATGAATAGTGAGTGAATTATCCTCTCACTATTCACATGGGCATATGGAAAAGAAAAAGGAAGAGAAAGAAAAGGGGAGGGTAGTTTAAGAGACAGAATGAGAATCTTTGTCCTGTGTTTTTTTAGTATCCTCAGGACAATTGTTATCATACATCTTTCTCCTCTAGCATAGAAATGCACACTACCATTTGGATATCAGCAGAGGTACAACAGAAAGAATTAATTCCACACTGATCTAGGATAAAAGTAACATGATGACATAGGTTCTGATATACGGATCTGTGAGCTAGTGTTAATGCAAGCAAGTAAATCTGCATCAGATTGCATATCACCACACAAATGTACTAGGTCACATTTTTCTTGTGCAATGCCAAAGATCTATTTCCTCAGCACTGCATAAATGTATCTGTGTTGCTCTTTATTCAAAAGGTATTTCAGGTAATTCTTGCTCAAGGATTTATGATGTGTTTGCTTGTTTTTTATGGGCATGCTCATCAATGTTCTCTAAATGACAGGAGGTACAATATAGCGATAAATTAGTATTCATTACTGGATGCTTAATGTACTGCAAGACCCTTTAATACTATTACACCAATATCGGAGACCACACCTAAATTCCTGAGCTATGAGTTAACTCTATTGCACTTCATTCCAACTTAAGTATAGGATTGATATCCATTCTATCTGCAAAGACTTCCAAAGTCTGTAGACTGACATAATTCTTTTGAAGTTACACAAGTGCCACTGAAAATCAAATAGAAGCTTAGTTTTTTTCAGTGAGAAATGTGGAGGAATTTATACAGCTAAAGATGCCAACTATATTGCATAAAATTCCATAAAATAAATTGGAGCAACACAATCTTGGATACTGCTGAAAAAAAGAGAAAATAGGGTTTTTTCTTTTTTCAAGTCCTGTACAGTAATCATCTGAGAAACCAAACCTTAATTATAATCTAGATGCAGCTGATAATTATATTTGTAGCAGTGTCATATATTAAAAAACCAAACAAAAGTAAACCTCAAATCTCAGAACCCAGAGTAATTCTAGAAAGGGAGGAAAATCCAGATGTTCCAGTGAAAGAATATTATAGGTGGGGTTTATTAAAAGAATCAAGATAAATAATTTTTTAAATATTAGAACAAATCTACATAGGTGTTTTGAAGAGTAGAGAAAGGCGGTTTGTTTTTTTGCTGTTGTTGTTGGAAGTAGAAAAGTGAAAAGTGAAAATACATTTAATCCTGGGATGAGAAACGACAACTGTAATTATACACTGCAGAACTGCTGCCCACGGAGTACTGTTTTGTTGAATATAGTTCACTTTTGGTGATAATAACAATACGTCATTTGGTGAATTGTGAATTCCCTCAAGGAATATATGATACAACTCTGGAGCTGAACAAATCCCAAGTGATGGTGTCTAACTTAAACTAGATAAATGCAGCTGCTTCCTATATAGGACAAGTGTCACTAAAATATTTTTTAAATACTGTGTTTGGAATTTCAGTTTCTGGTTGCCTAGTTAAATTGGCTTGAATGCACTGTAAATTTTATTTATTTCATCTTTTTCTACAAGGTCACGGTTTAGTAATGTGTAGGTGAAAAGATGATAGACATACTATTTCCCTCCATTTTCAAACACATTGTTTGGTCTAACTCAGTGCTGAGCCAACAGCTTCAGTTGTATTATCTTTATCTTCTCACTGGTGCAGAAGGCAATTCATTCAGGTATACCCTAATGATTACTTATTTGAGGAGGTTTCTGTTAAAGTCAACGTATATGACTGGTGACTCATATTCTGGTTCCTTTAACAGACTAATATAGAGAAAGCTTTCTCATTCCATGTGGACTGAATGACTAAAGGTGCTCCAGGGAAGTGCTGTACTGAAGACAACAGAAAGAATTAATTTAAGCAATGTCATATGTAAATCCCTGTTGCCTTTTCACACCAGAATGTTAATTCTAGGGATATGTGACCCGACTGGAGTTTGTGTCAGTCTCAGACAGGATAATATAGAGGTATAACGCAACTGAGGGAATAACTTTTAGGTTTGAATAATGCTGGCTTCTGTATGATAGTGACAAATTCACCAGTGGTTTATACTGGTGTAACATAGGATTTGATTTCGGTCATGAATTGTATACTAAAGTGAAGAACTTGTCCCAGTGTTTCTACATTAATGATAAACAAGGCAGTTTTATATACAATCTAATTTATTCAGTGCAGTGTCAAATCAAGCTGAATTTAAAAATAAGTTTCAAGCATCATGTTTGCAATAACTAAATTTAAGGGGCTAATACTTAACATTTATGTTCACCTCCCCCAGTGTATTTCCTGAGCAGACATCTTTTTCAGCCAAACTGTTTGAGCAGCTGATCCAAACTCATTAATGTAACAGTATTTCAGCAAAAGTCATGCTGATAGCTATTGGTTCATTAGTGCCTGAATCCAGAAGGCATATAGAAATAGTTAGAATCAACTGACAATCTTGGCTTCAAATGCGATGTGCTTATAAATAGTTTAACAATGTTTTTTGAGATTTTTGTCTGTGTTTTGAGAGCTCAAGATGATATGGTGTTTGATAAGATTGCTGATAGACTTATTTTATTATTGTATGTTTATTTTTCACACCAAGTTACAAATTAGATGCCACCTCTTAATGATGTGTTTATTGTTATCTTATTAAGCCACGGTGTTATACTAAATTTATCACACAATTTCATTGACTAAACTTGACATCTGTAGTTATGTTAATTTATGTATCACTCCATGGTAGTCATTCTGCTAAGATGAATTTAGAGACTTTTTTGGAGCTAGAAAAAATAATGAACAAGAAAACTTGCAAGTGTACCAATCCAAAGAGCAAAGTGTGAGTCAGAGTCCAGAATAATCATCAGAGAAATGGGAGAACCAAGAAATCTGCCAGTCCGTAGGACACGATGAGGAGATGTCATTGTTCTGAACAATTCCTTCCACCTCTGCTTCATCTTCATCCTAGATTCATTTTGCTAGATGGAGTTTAAAACACAGAAAAGGGAGGAGTCTGAGCTGTAGCAGGAGGAGAAAGGAGGTACGGTAAACTAGACAAGAATCAAGGCACATCCAAGCAGCATCTCAAATCACAAGCAGTGGGTGAAATTCCTGAAGATACCTGTTAGCTGAGGTAACCATATAAGGCTTGTAGGGTAGCTTTTAGTCTTCAAGAATCTCATCATGCCTAAATGGATAACCACAGATTAATTATGCAGGTAGAGCCTGACAGCTGGAGCTTGGCAGCTTGACAGAGACTGGGATAAGATGAAGTGAATGTGAAGCAATTATAAGAAAGGAAGCTTGAGACGTCCTGAAAATATTTTAGTAAATGAACAAATAGCCATGGACCACACCATGCATATTCAGAGAAGCACCTTGTAACATGTTAAAAACCCACTGAAATACACATCTCAGAAACATTCTTCAAACTTTTCCAAATTAGATTTTTAGGGGTGATTAATCACACTGATAATTCTTTGGATTCCTGTGGACCACATAACTTGTCTTACACCAAAATTCACAGTAGAAACAATCCCATGTGTACTCCATGTTTCTTTAAAACATCTAGAGAATTCAACCTTCTCATCTGTTGTATATAATCTCAAAAGTAAAAATTGTGAGTTAGCATTGAAATAGGTTATTTTGCATGCAAATAAAATTTGTAATTCAGAAGAAATTGTCTTTATTTTGAATGTTATCATTTAGGAAAGAGCATATGGTGCTTTTAGAAAATATGTAGTTTCTTTCTTCTGCAGGTGTTTTCCTACCTCTACAGGGGGATTAAAGGAACTCTGACCACTTTTTGTGTTCTATTAGTAAAGCTTTCCTACTGTGCTTTCCAAGTTTTCTAATGGACACACAATTCATCAGCTGGATGCCAAAGTTTCCGTAACACTTGTATTATGGTATTAAATTGTCCCTATTTCAAATGGCTTAACTAAAATTAGTCCTTGAAGCAATTCTGAGAAGCTGTTGTTCTTTGCAGTAGTTTACCTGGTCTTTAGACTATTCCTTTTTTCTTTTTTTTTTTTTTTTTTTTTTTCCTAAATTTACTGTGGTATTCTTAGAGTAGATTTCTCTTGAAAGACATAGTTTGACTGCAGAAACTATCATGGTGGGTGTATGTGTTAAAATAACAGCTCATTTAAACAGTAATCACAGAGGGTGAAACTGTATTTGAACTGCTAATGTGCAGAGTAGCTACATGTGGTTTATAGGTCAAAGTATAATAGTGTGAGCATTTTTTGATTCGTACAAATTGTAACCACAGTTGTCAACTCGGCTCCAAGAATCACATGCACTTGGGGAAAAATAATAATGTGGTTTTTAACGATGCCAAAGTACTTCAGGATATTGCTTCACCAAATATTAATTCTTCTGTGCAAGTTCCACTTTCCTTTTAGTGCTGCCCCCAATTAAAGCTTTAAGCACTTAACCTGTAGTTGTGAAAAAAGCAGTTTGTGATGGGTGTAATCTTACTCCCAGAGGTCTAATTATCTCAGTTGGTTCCCAATTAATCCATGAAGTTGTTAGGTCTTCCTTTTAATTAGATCTGTTCTTCTTGAAGAACAGTTTTATTTTTCATATTTCACTTTATTATTTTCTTCACTGGAACCCTGCAGGGTGGAAATTCTACTTTGAAATGTTCTTATTTGTTTGATTGCTGGTTGATGCTTAATGAAGATGATGTTCTTTACCCACAGCTTGTATTAAAGTTCAGTTTGGAGATTGGAATGCAAGTCCATTAAGCATGAAAATTAAATGTAAATATGTACCAAGTGAGAGAGTGAACACTTCCTTTGTTTAAAGCGATTATTTAAACGGTGTTTTCACTTTAAGACACAATTATCTTTGGTCCAATTTCACAAAATCGCAATAGAGTTAATTCTAAACACATTCTTAATTAACATTTTACTGGGTTTTTGTGGGTTTGGGGGGCTTTTTGTTTCTTTGTCTTTTGTATTTAATTAATGCAATATATTTAAGAGGACGCATATATGAGGAAGTTGTATATAAAGGCACATTTTCCTTCTCACTTTCACCTGTAAAAAATCATTTTATATAACAGGGATCTGCAAGCAGGAATAGAAGCTTCATTAACTAGTCACAAAGGCATCCAGTAGTGGAATATTATCTGAAGACTGTTGGGAATTTCATTTACCCCTCTCTCCTGTGTCAGCTGTGCATGATAGAAAGCTATATTGGTTTACCTGACAGTATCCTTTCCTCTGTTGTGTCTCAGTGATATTCCCTTGCTGTATGCTATCAAAAAATCAAACAGTTTACCCAGTGGAAATGTAACTTACCTCTAGGAAAAATGTTATCATCTGTGGTCTTCTTAACTGTGGAATTTAGCCAGCCAATGAAACTCTATTTGATGTATGTGTTATACAGTTTCATTGGGCAAACTATGTTATTCCTGTGATGCCCATTCAGAACTCACTATACCATTTGAGGATTAATAACCAAGTAGTATTCTTTATGCATAAATATGAAGTTCATGGAATAAAACAATATTTAGTAAGGCAAGAATAAAAATAACAACCAAAATAGAATAATAATTATTGTTCACAGATTACACTCATCTCCACAAACATGCATTTTACTGAAATTACATAGACTGCATAAAGGGGAATGGGAAACAATTGTTAGAGAGAGAGAGGCTCTGATATATTTTCTACAGTAATTGGTGGTAGCATAGTGTAGTAGTGAAGTAGTCATAATTTTGTGGTTTTAGGAGGAGAAGTATAGAAAAATACTGGGTTATCTTTTGCCTGGCTATTAAGACATCTTTTTCTTCTATCAGAAATTAAGAACTGTGAAAATAATCTATAACTCAGTCAGATTTCATTGTATCCCTTTACACATCAGACTTTGTCAGGTGGTGTTGGTATAGAGAAAATGGTGGTACTAAAAAGAATAGCAAGGTAGAGCCATGAAATGTGGATATTAGTCAAACAGTGGAAGCCTGAGGCATTATTTCTGCTTTTTAGGGTTTGAGTGGGGCTATGACTAAGGTTTTCTCTACTGATATCCTTCAAGTCTTTTGCTAGAGAAAAACATGGGCAGAAAAACCCTTGGAATTCACAATCTAAGAATTTACCTCACTGATTTTTTTTTCCTCTTTTTTGCAAGGATCAGTGTGATAAGCACACAAGAGACATATATGGCTATTCTTCTTAAGGGACAATGTAAAAAAATATTGTAAGATATTTTCTGTGAATATTCCTCTCCTAAGATGAAATAATTGGAAGTGTGTATATGTGTATGCTGTATCTTTGAAGAAACTTGCTTACTTAATGATATGGATTTTGTTTTGAAATTCTTCAAATTTCACTTCAGGAGTATCTTCTCTGTTCTCTTCACGTTCTTGTACCAGTAATTCTGTGATTTCTATAGAGATGGCAGTCATTCTAGCAATGTCTACCTAAGTCTTTAAAGGAGAAAGTGACTTTAACACTGCTTTGAACAATCACCATAAGATACTATTTTAAAAGAAAATAATCCCTGTGTCTACAGTTAAGATAGGTCATTTTCTGCAGATGTGATGTGCCTTTCTGCTCTGTGCAAAAAATTTGTTATTCTAAAAAACAAACCAACCAAAGAAACAAATCAAAATCCAGGAAAAACCTCCTAAGCCCTACTTACCTTATTATGGTTTGCTTTTTTTTTCCTAGAAGCAAGGAGTTCAGGTTTTCTATTTTACTCTCTCCCCAGGTATGCAGACTGTATCTGATATTAGAAAGTAGAGTGACACAATAGACCACCTTAGAGTGAAGCAACTGATGCCTGACATTGATATTCTATGATTTTTTTAACATTTTGCCATGTCTGGCTCTTGTCTGGTCCTGTGTAGGATGCCCTGGAATACAGGAGCTTGTCATACCATTCATCTGAATCCACCAAAAAGCCAGTTTATGTAATTCCAAATCTCTCCACACTGTAAAACTAAGGTTCAGTCAGTGAAAACAAGCTATATGTTCATTTCTAACACTCACTTATCATTAAAACCAAGATGTTCATGTAGGTGAACTGCTAGATACACGCTGGTTTTAACTGATCTGAAGATAATATGGATTTCTGGCAGTCCAAAAACATTTAGTATTGTTAAACTGTTGAATTATTGGTACCACATTGTTAATTTTATTAAAAGCTGTATGTTACCTGATTTTCCTTCTAATGAATAATTAGTTGCACACTCTGCTACTAAAGTAACTTTTTAGTTTCTAAGGGGAATTTTTTTCATAAAGATTAAAATAAACAAAAAACCGCCAACCAACCAACAAACCCCAAACAACAACAAGAAAACACAAACCAAAAACAAACCTCCTGCTTTTTGTCCAGGTGGAACTGTGGTAGGAAATGGAACGTTTTTGTAGCTACATTTTTAGGATTAAAAGTGTGATAACACACTGCATTGTTGTGGAATTGTATCTAAATGATTAAGTGGAAATGGCAGTGAAATGGCCCAAGATTTTTTCTTGTTGAACTTCACAAATTCTGGTGGCTGAACATTTAAAAGTGCAACCATGCTAACTGTCCTAACAGTGGGTGTTATTTTAATTATATCTGATGTATGCAACATTGGAAATACTGGGAAAAAAATATAATTTGTTTCAAAAAGCATTAGAGTTTTCTAAGACAAATCATTGGATTCTGCTCCACACAAGCCTGGATGTAAAACTTGCCAGTAGATGGCATGACCTTGCCCCTTGGTTATCACTGCTCCCTAAAGTAAATGAAAAGAGAAATCAAGTTGAGGCCCAGAGCGGTGATCCATGAAAGTTAAGTGGTATTCAGGGACAATGTGATAAAGTTGAGGTTGTGGCTTTTGGAAGGTAGGTTAAAACAAAATGAAAAAGAAAGTAATTTTGTGTAACTAGAAGAATTTATACAACTATTTTTAAAAACACAGAATATTATTTTTGTGGTGTATATTAATTCTATTAAGTGTGTGAAATGTTTAGGTCGATTTTTATTAAAATGGGGTTCCTGATTGTGAAGTCTAACCTCTGAAATTGCTCTGACAGACCTTTGTTCGTTATGCAGTAATTAGAAAGGCACCATTAGCATCTATGCTGTGAACTTTTCAGTGTAGTTCAGGACACATGGTAGTATAGCCAATTAAAACAAAAACATTTAAGTGGGTAAGAAAACTATTAAAGCCAATTCATTAGACCTGCATATTTTGGGGTCAGTGGTACAGAACATGCACATCAAAGCAGAAAAAGCTCGAGTTGCTAATATGCCCCAAAGCACTGAAGTGAGCAGCATTGCAGATTGTGAATTTGAGAGGTAGGGCAGCCTTAGGGTACTGATTACATTGATGAGGATATGGTAATGAGTTAAGCAGCTGTCAAGAGTTACAGAGACCAAAATCCACAAGGATGTGTGGCTAAGTAACAGATGCCTTTAAAACTGTCTGGTTTGTTACTGTTCAGTAATTTACGGCAAAACTTTAATGAGGTGACCTCCACAGCATTTTGTACGTAGGTTAGGGTTTTTTAAGTTTTCAGAAGCCACGTTTCTTACAGCAGTGGATGAGCTCAGGTAGATCTGATTTTAAGAGCTACCAATACATCAGTCAGATCAGAGAACAGAAACAGAGAAAGGAGGTGATCTAGAAGAATACTGAATAGTACATTAATTCATCAACACAGGGTCTTTTCAATGAGTTATACAAATCTAGCTGACAGCAGATACCAATGAAGCTTGAAGATCTCTTTAAGGCCAGCATTACACTGGAGAGATGTGGTCAGGTTAGTCTAATATCCAGTCATATCACAAATACTTCTCAGAATCTGACCAAAGACTGAAGACCAAAAATAAGCAATATAAATAGATTGGTCAATGACTTGAAAGAATCTAGTGACTGAAATAATAATGTGTTTTCAGACAAATATTAATTCCCCCAACAGTTAGTCATCCCAAGTCTATCTATGATTGATGTAGAAAACCAGACATCTCAAAGGAGTGAATCATGCTGTCCAGGACATCTAATTTTTGATGTCTGAATTATTCTATGGAGGATCCTTCTCTGTTGTCTGTAGGGGTGGACTGGATGGGTATTTTGACTGATTGCCTAATTTGTGAAAGGGTAAAATAACAGAGAGTGGAAGAGGGGTTAAATAATAAGGTGTGTGACAAATTATCTAGTTAGTACAACACTGTAACTATCTGCCCATATCCTATCCATTTTTCTTTTCACATATTGCAGTACTTGCAGACCACTTATTAAGTATATAGAGGCAACTGTCTTTTTTCCTCATGCTGTAGTTCCTACAAATGTTCTACTGATAAAACTGAATTTTGCTGCTTGAACAGTATTGTCAGTAGCAGGGTGCAAAGTGATATTGGCCTCAGGAGAGGTGTGGGGAATCACTAACACTTGACCTTAGTTAAGCTTATATACAGTGCTGAAAAGGCCTCATACTGATTATAATAATTCTTCAGAGATCACCATCCTTCCCTCCTGCAGTTCATGTGCAGCTCTTTTAATGAACAGCTCAGTGATCCTGTCCACAGCAAGGATAGAAGTGAAGATAGTTGAGAACCAATCAGCAATGTGATTAATCGCTGTTAACGTACGAGCAAAGTACTGCTGACTGTTGGTATGCACTGTTTGATTTGAATGCATTTATCTGGGGAGGTGGAAGTCTCTTTTCATTCTGACTGGAGCAACCTTGCTTCCTCCAACAGCTGCTGAAATCAGGCATGTTTCATTGCTATTAATTCAATGCAAGAAATCATTATCATTGTACTGTAGTGCTGGACAGCTGTCATTCTTTCTTGTCTGAATTCTAAAGTCAAATTAGTAAGATAAATATGCTCTCAGTCAATAAACTTTTAGTAGCTAAATGCTTTTGTCCTGATTACAGTTCAGTGCTGTGGTTTTACCTTGCAAAATGATGCAGGAGGTATTCAAACTAGTAAGACTCAAGAGTAAAATTAAAAATACGTAGAACTTCTTTAAACCGGATGTGAATAGCTCTCTATGCTGATACTCTGTGTGATAAAAATCAAGGATTTGCGTATCACTCCTGCATCTCAAAACTACATTGTCTTTTCCTTGCTGTTTTTGTCAGAAGATTATTAAGACATTTTTCGTGCTTTGGCTCCCCACTGAAGATGACGGATAGTTACTTCCTTTTGCTGTCCGCTAGCCAGTGAATAACCAATAGAGAGAAGGAGAATATAGGACTAAGCCCCTTTCCATTTCACAAAGTCTTAGACTTTTAACTGGGAAGGCAAGCATTAAATCTACTCTAATCTATTTACTGTAGGGTGCTGTCCATCACCCTGGTATATGAGTGCCTTCCAAATGAAATAAATAGCAGTAGAGAGTCCATTGCTGAATAATAGCACTCTCGTTGTTTGAGATAATTAAAAACCTCACCAGGCTCACAAAAAGTTTTTATTGTTTGTGGAATTGCTTGCTTTCCCATCCACTCCTCCGCATTATTAAAATCTAGATTTTTAGTATTAAGTACCATTTGTACAGTGAAAGGCTTTCTTTGCACAGTAATTCTGTAGAAATATATTTTGTAGAATTTTTAGAATTTTATGAAATAAAGATCCTCAAGCTTTATTTTTCTGAGTCCTTCTGAGAACCTCTTTCATAGCCATCCAGTTTCCAGATGATATTCTGAAATCATACCCACCATTATCTGAGTGTACCTATCAGAAGGAAGAAATTATGACAACATAAAGTTTTTTTCACTCTTTTTTTGTTTGTTTCTGTCATCATGAAGCAATGAATTAAAGTAATAGTTTTAATGATAATTTATGCAAATACTATTTTAGACCAAAAATATAGTTCTCAAGTTTGCTAACTTTTTATTGCTATTTTGACATTATTTTGTATAGCTTGGAATCTTATCCTTTGCTTTCTGAACAATTAGAAGCTACAAGGTGGTTATAATTATTATTATGGTTTTCCTTCTTTAAATAGATGCTGTTAATTTAAGTTATCAT
Organism: Coracias cyanogaster; assembly: GCA_033124195.1. NCBI lineage: Eukaryota > Metazoa > Chordata > Aves > Coraciiformes > Coraciidae > Coracias > Coracias cyanogaster. The sequence continues at coordinate 170,500 of JAVSBS010019411.1, forward strand.
AGATGGCATCTGTACTCTCAACTGGCTAAAAAATATTGCTAAGGTGACTGTTTTTTTCACATTTTCAGGGGAATCAAGCTAGATGCAAAAGGAATGTTATGCCTTCTGTTTTTGATAGTGTGTAGGAAATGGGAATATTTGATTTATGCTGATATGGTTTTTATTTATCATTAATGAAATCTTGAATTATTATCTTTAAATTTTCCCTCCATATGGTGTTAACAATCTTATCAAAACAGAATCCACACAATTTTGACTGTTTAAGGTGGATGGTGTCTGTTTAACTGGTTATCTGTAGGCTGATTGAAAGGAGGTATTTTTAATGATTTTTTTTCTCCACTCCTTATTAAAGTGTCAGAGTAATCTATGTAGAAAAGTAGTATATCAAAAACATCACAGAAATTTAAATGTAGGGGTTTTACATTCTTAAAGTTAAGAAGCCTAGCTATCCTGAACAACATAAACAGAAAAGGTAATATAAACATTTATCAATGTATATCTGAAATTTTATGTATATATGTTTTGCCTCCAATATTTATTTGCCTGCAACACTTACTCATTGCTAGTATTTCTCACATATCCCACGACCATTTTCTACTGTGTCTGTAGCCGTTTAAGGTTTTTTGTTTGCTGCTCTGGTAGTTTAAGAACAGTAAGTAATAAGAAATGTCAATGAAGTGTTTGGTAACCATAATACAATACCTGCTTGTACTTAGATTGACAGATCATTATATGAAATAAAAAAAGTCTCAATCAATAAATTTCCAGCCATTTGTCTGGTCTGAGACAGACTACTAATGCTTCCAGTATTTCTTAGAATACCAGCCAGATGGAGACAACTAAGTACCTTGTAAACAAAAATATGACATATAACGGAATGCTGGCCTGTTGGCATGAAAACTTGAGCATGCTCCATTAATACACTGCTTAAATAAATGGATTAATGAAATTAAGATCATAAATAGTAATTATTTTGGGGTTACTGGTATTATCCAGAGCGTGAGCAACCAACACCAGGAATGGACCATTAAAAAGGAAGTTTTTCTTATTATGAAGGCAAATAGTCTGTGTCACATGAGATAACAAAGCTATTTTCATAAAACTTATGCTGTAACATGTATATTGTAACTCTGCTCAGAAGAAACACTTAATTCAGATGGCTAAGTAAAAATTACATGTTCAGAATAACATTTTCATTATTAGGAAGTTAGATTTCATTTCTAAAGGTTATCTTGAAGCCTTGGTCTCCTTAATTCTGCCAGTGTGTGTTTCAGTTCACAACGCTGTGAATCTCCCTGTTACTGATTTTCCATTAAGACTCTGATGATTTGATCATTGTTAAGCCACATTACAGAGTAGTATGTTGCACTTCTGACAGCTGATGAGCTTTGGCTGAAGCATTAATTGAGTCCTCATCTAAGATTACATTACAAGTATAACATTCAACATACATTAAAAATTAGATTCCTAAATTTAGAGTAGTTTTTAACTCAATTAATTTTACCAGCTTTTGAAACTGTGTTTCTTGTGGCTTAATTTTCAAAATTATGTTCAAATAGGAGTTATTCAGTATATTTTAAGCTAGTTGTTTTATGTAATCGTCTAAACCTGATCTTTGAAATGTTGTCTTACATTTAAATTTCATTTGGCAAATTAGAAATGATAATGAGAACAACTTATTTCTACTTGAGTACATATATTCTGAAAGAATCCTATAAACAGCTATTAGAGAATGATGAGGAGGTTTTTATTTCTTTTTTTTTTTTTTTTTTTTTGCTTATTTGATATCAAGTAAGTATTTTGAAAGCAGTGACCTTAATTGTATGAGTTTTCCTAATTTTGGGGGGGTTCTTCCTGATAGTTTGTAATAGCTATATGATGACTCCTAAATTACATGCATGCTTGAAGTCAACCCAACCATTTCTCATTCTTTGTTATAGATTCTCAAAGTTACAGTGCATGTTAAAGAGATGAAACTTGGGATGCTATTAAAAATTGCCTTCAGAAGCTATTCCTGTATTTAGCTTTGATTTGACAAATATCACCTCTTGACATCTAAAAGTTTGTCAATAACTCTTTGCATGCTGGAAGGTACAACATGCTTAAGAATTGCCACTACTTAACTATGCTTTGTTAATTTCAGTGGGATGCTGGGAGGCATATTTTCAAAATGACATACTGATATCACTGTTCTGGGAATACATGATGTTTTGCAACAATTACAACATCCACAGGGCAATAAATCAGTTAACTATATTCCTCTAGGCCTAGAAAATGAGCTAAATCGCTGTTTCAGAAACAACTTTTCCCAAGCCCATTTCATATGAGGAGGGTTTGAAAAGGAAACATTAGTACAGGAATAAATTGAAGGGCCAAGTGAGGTATATATAAGTACAACAGAAGGGCATAATGGGGATGGTAAGCAGGATTCTTTTTGTCACAGTATGCAGCTAGAAATGATGACAAAAATGTCTGTAAATAACCTATACCTATGGACAAAATAAAATAAGTACTTATGTTTTCTGCAATTTAATCAAGATGATGCCTTTGCAGTTTTCCTCCAGCTGTGGGGGCAGAGTAAAAAGAACAAAATCCCCCCGTTAAATATTCTTTTAACTCCTGATGTCACTCTATCCACAATGATATTCTAAGTTTGTATCCATTAAAAAATTATGTTCACTGTGAAACACTATGATGTCCTGAAAAGTATATTATACCAAGGACTATCAAGACTTATTCATTGATTTATTCATACAAAAACATACATATTTTTATTATGTACATGTGTGTTTGTGTATATATAACTCTATAGGGATTTTCACTATTTTCCCCGCTATTTTTTCATTTAACTCTGCTTAATGTGAAATGACACAGCAGAATTGTCAAGTAGTCAAAGAAAGACAACCCACTGAAATAGGAAACATTGTAATGCTGTAACAACAATCTTCAGGGTGAGATGTGCTATAGTGTATCATAATACTATGCTGCTTGTGAATTATTGGGCTTTTGTTTGTTGTGGGATGTGTGTGCGTGCATATATATCTATACATATATATATATACACACACATATATAGCTATCTACATATATAGCTTGCTTAAGTTCACTAAGGCTACCATCTTCTTCAGAAAGTCATACTTTATACACATTTGTGCACCCACGCAGAAATACAGAAAATTCCTAACTTTTTATTAAACTAGTGGTAAAGAGATTCATTATGTAATTTCATATCTCACAGGCAATAGAATTACATATAATTTGCAGAAAATATGTCCAGGACCTGCTTCAGCTTTTATTTTTATGTAAGAAAAGAGCTTTGAAAGAAAAGAGCTATGAAGCTTCATAGGTGTAAAACTGAGATATGTGTAGATTTGTCCACTATATTTAAAATACAGGAAAATACTGGAGCATGAACAACTGCGGATCATATAAATAAAGTGCATATTTCCAGTCCAGTGGGCTGATCATGGCTATGGGGAAATCTATCTGCAAAAATACTGACAATTGGCTGTAGTTCTGGAGCCTGGGTAAACTGAAAAGACTTCTTATAAAATAAGACACAAACAAATTTGGGATGAGCAATGAAGGGGTAATGGTTTTAAACTAAAATATGGCAGATTTAGACTAGATATGACAAAGAATTTTTTTTACTATGAGACACTGGAACGGGTTTCCTGGAGGGGTGGTAGATGCCCCATCCCTGGAAACATTCAAGGTCAGATTGGATGGGGCTCTGAGCAGCCTGATCTAGTTAAAGATGTCCCTGCTCACTGCATGGGGTTGAACTAGATGACCTTTAAAGTTCCCTTCCAAACCAGAGCATTCAGAGATTTTGGTATTTAGTTGGACTGAAGGCAATCTCCAAAATACCTGTGCTTCTGAATTTACTGTATTTACTGAAACAGTGAGAAATCCATTATATCTGTATTTAGCTAATTGGGGTGGACTGATTAATATATTTCAGAGTCCTTTTCATATGTGAATCTGCCCCTCCCAGAGCTGATAACTAGTGGATGACTCCTGTCGACATACTCAACTGAACTTTAAATTCATTAACTCAGTACTAGGTGTGATAAGACCTACATAATCTTGCAAAATACTTGTTTATGCTAAATTCCCTTTTATGACAGTATGTGAATCTGCTGGATATAATTAGCAAAGTACAGCTGTGTGAGCTGCAGTGAATATGCAATCACACGCATATAGCGCAAGCAAACTGCAATGACACCTTTGGCTGAAGAATATGTATACATGTCTCCCAAAAATTTGCATGTAGACATGTATACATTAAAACAATGCCATGAAGCACTATAGATTCTTTTTTCTCTTTTTCTCTGTATTCCGCCGTTTTCTTCATATGAAATTGATTCATAACCTTAAATTAGTCTACATGGCAAAAAAATTAAATAAAATAGTACTTGTATTTCAGAGGTCTCTATAAGTTAATTTCAAAAAATACAAAATATTTTCTTGTTTGTGAAAAAGTGCATAGATTGGAGCCTTTTACTGATTGATGCATTAAAGTAATTAAAATTGTTGCTACTATACCCTATTCAATATGATCAAGACCTTGTAGGTTATACTGTGTGTCAATCTACAATAATAACCCAAGTTGTGGTACACATAGAAGTTACTTCTTCTAATCTAACCTTTGAGGGACATGCTGGCCATTATAGGTTTTCTGTACAAAGACTGACAGAGCATATGTTTGATTTCTGGTATTAGATGATTGAAAGGATAAGACTCAATTGATTACAATCCAGAGTAAAAAGATGTGAACCAGCTGAAAAGAGCTCACTACAGGTGAGCTATGAAAATGATCGGATGTCTGAAGAAAATATGAGGAAGGTTTTAAAGGGAGATTTAGATTAGACATTAGAAAATATCTTGTAAGAGTAAGGATGCCTAAGCACTGGGTTAGACGTTTGAGGAAGGTTTCAAAAACTCCACTGATACGAGTTTTTGAAACTACACTGACAACACCTAGGATGAGAACAAATGTAGTTGTTTCTATAGTGGGGCAAAGTGATAGAAAATGTGATCTTTTGAACTTTGTAATAGCCGTTTTCTTCCCTGATTATATATTAATTAAAATATATAGGAATTTATTTGTTAGATGGAAAGAATTTATTTGGTGTTTTCACAAAGAAATACATTTTCTATATGTATGTGTCTATTGTCACCTCATGTAATTTGCAAGGGGAGACTGGTCAAAATTATTACTCTTAATGATTATTTTAGGGAAGTGTACAAACTATTTTCTGTCCTAATGATATTTGTATTTTTAAAAAATTCCCATAAGCAGGTAGCTTTTTTCTAAATTCTGTGATCCTTTACTTGCTGCTTTTTCTTGTGTTTAGGAGAGACATGTTTTGATCTAGTTTCATGTATTTTTTTTTTTTTCCTTTAGATACATGATAATGAAATGTACAAGAAAATAAATGTTTGGGCATTTAAAGTGATTAGCTATGAAAACAATCTGAAGTGACTGAAAGCTTACTGGTACTTTGAAAAATAAAACATGAAAATAATGATGGTTTGAGACAGAATTCCCTAGGAATTCCTCATGAGCAGAGCTGACTTAACAATGTGGGCAGTTCAGTTGGATCTGAAATGTTGAACAATATGGTACATCTAGGATGAAAAACATGAACCAGCAGCAGGATAGCTGCTTTTCTCTTCCCCACCCTTAAAATGATTCCTAGCCAAAATGCTGCAGGAAGAAATACAGAAATATATGTAGTGGGTATTAGACGTAGCCTATGGCTGAATGAGAAAGAATTAATTTAAACTGTGAGGCTAGGAGGGAGTTGTCAGGACCTGAGTTGGATATTGAGAGGTTAAAGGGCTAGAAACGGAAGGAAAAACTGTAAATATTAGTTTGACAATGGATTGACAGTGGTCTGCAGGTAACAAATTTTGGAACTAATAACTTACTGATTTTTTAACAGGATTTTATGTTATGCAGACATCCTTTTACTGATGTCTGCATTTTTCCTAGTCAAATAATATTCTGCATTAATGTGGCATGTCTGTTCTGATTTGGTTTTAAGGGAGCTATTCTAGGGATTTAAATGAAGCAGTGAAATTACTCCTGCACTGTATGCAAGTTTGTAAGTGATTAGTAAATAATATAAATATCTATTTCATTCAGGTATAAAGTTGTACAATTGCAGATACAGAAAAAAAACAAATTGCTTGAATCCAAATGCAGCAGATAATTATTTTTCCAGAGAGGTAAATTATGTCTGAACAACAAGAAAAGAGATAGAGGAGACTTGTCAAGACACAGAGGGAAAACTCTCCCAAGTGTCTACGTGATCACAGAAAACAAACTCTACAAATGTAATAAGATTATGTGAAAGGAGATGCACCTTAGTGGAAAGATAATAGATAATCAGAAAATATAATCTAGACCAAGTCATGAAGTTTTTATTTGTTGATTGATTTTAGGGAATTGTGCTTAAAGTTAAGCCTTTCTTAGAAATATTTAAGATAATTCCTTTAATGCTTTTATAGTGAGCAAAGTTTTAATCTCTGAATTTAGTAATTTGGCAGTTCATGTAAATTAAACAGTGTTTCTCAATCTCACAGAAAAGATTTGCCTATTAATAGTGTCTTTTTCAACATATAGTATTATATTCTGTCAGTACTTAAACAGGATATGGTTCTTTTTTTATCCTGAATCCCACTTGTACTTCTAAACTGATGATGCAGAGTTATCAGCATTAATTTTGTTACAGAAGTCTTGCCAGATCTTTCTCATTGCCTAATGATTATCTGTGCTGTATCTCGTATTCTACTGGATTCCCAGAATTCAGTGTTTTAACCTTATTGAGTGATTTATTTTTGCACTCAGCAGGCTCTAAATATTCATTTTTATATCACAGAATTGGATTTTTACATGCATCTGGTTTTGTCATTTTTAAAGGAATACAAAGATGTGCAGTCTCTTTTAGATTGTTTGTGGTCTTTTTACAGAAATCCTCCACATCCTCTATCACAGGAAGGGTGGAAAGTGTCTCTAAACAACTTGCAATCCATTATTTTACATTTAACTTGCTTCTTTCAAATAAAAAGAAAAATATAAAAATAAGAATTTATACAGTAAAAATACAAAGAAAATAAAACCAGAATAATTTCTTATAATTCAATTTGCCAGCCATAAATTTATTAATGTTTTTCTTTTAAGGGAGTTACTGTCCAGAGCAGGAAGAATAACTGAAGTAAACTTTTAACATTCTTGTTCTGTTATACATATTTAACGGAGTTTAACTGGAATTATGAATAACTAAAATAAATCAAACTAATGTGCCTAGTAAAAGCTAAGGGAATCAAGACAAAAATTATGCCTTTGATACAGTATTGTTATAATAAGTTCACCAATATAAGGTAAGCAGTGGCTTGACAGTACTGCAATGTGCAACTTTCTCCTGCAACTAATCTTTATGTAAGGTTATAAGCAGTGTGATTTCTGTGAGGCTCAGAATTGTAAATAATGTAGGCTTTTTGGAGATGAGTAAACACAGTCTTGACCTAGGCTTTTGCAAAGTAAAAAAATGTCGAAAAAATACAGAAAAGGTGTGATTTTTGCAATTCATACAGATACTGTCCCTGTAATTAAAATCTATGTGGAACTTGCTCTAGTTTCTTCCTCAATTTGAGAAGTAATCTCACTCCAACAAAATACTTCAGCGTATTACTCACAGAGGAGGTAGGATATGAATTCATGATTACAGGAATCAACAGTCACTTATAATAAATACATTATTAGTATTTGTCAATTTAGATACCAAAAAAACCCCTCAAAATGTTAATCCTAAATCAGATGAAGGCAAATGAAGAACTATAGTGATTTTAGTGATCTTCTCTTGCCCCCTGCTAATACATCACATTACAAATTCATAGAATCATTGAATAGTTTGGGCTGGAAGGGAGCTTAAAGATCGTCTACTTCCACCCGCCCTGCCATGGGCAAGGACACCTCCCACTAGAGCCAACATCCACAACTTCCCTGGGCAACCTGTTCCAACATGTAATCTAAATCTACACTCTTCAAGTTTGAACGCATTACCCCCCATTCTTGAAACCCTGTTCTCTTGGAACCAGTCTTCTCATTTTGAAACAGTTCAGTATCTTTGTTATAGCATACTGGAAAATGGTTTTGTTCCTTAGAAACTGAAGATATTTACTAAGTCCATTCTGTCCTTTATAGCAGTACACTCAAAAATTGCAATTGTGATTTCTTGTCTGTATCAAAAATACCAGAGATATTTCTCTTAGATGTCCATCAGGTGTGTGTCAGGAAGATGAAACCAGTCTCTTTCCAGTGGTGCCCAGCTGTGGGAGACCAACCCACATATTGACATTATGGACGTCTGCACCCAACCGCGACACCAGTAATAAGATGAGGGGCAAGGGGCACAAACTGGAACACAAGAGGTTCCACCTCAACATGAGGAGACACTTCTTTCTGTGAGGGTCATGGAGCACTGGAACAGGCTGCCCAGAGACGTTGTGGAGTCTCCTTCTCTGGAGCGTTTCAAAACCTGCCTGGACACATTTCGGTGTAACCTGCCCTGGGTGAACCTTCTTTGGCAAGGGGGTTGGACTAGATGATCTCTAGA
>JAVSBS010019413.1:0-14172 GCA_033124195.1 Coracias cyanogaster
ATATGACCTATATGTAGATGGTGTGTTGTGGGTGCAATGGTGTGTCTCTGTGTGTGTGTGTGTCGGGTATATCTACCCCTTTCCCGGCATGTGACAATGCTTCGGGCAAGGTCTGGCAGGACGTGGCTCAGGGCTCAGTGGCGGGCGGCATGGCAGCTTGGCGTTCCAACCTGGCACAGTTCCAGCTGAGGCCAGTGGTGGCGCATGGGGGTGTCGACGGCGTGGCTCTCTTCGGTGGCACAGCTCGCGCGCCCACTCAGCGGCAGGGCGCAGGCACAGCCCGGCTTCCTCTCACAACCGAGGCAAACCGCTCCCAGCCAGCGGCCGGGAGCTGGAGCCGGCGGGCACCCCGCAAGGCCCCCGGGGCTCGGCGGCATCTGCGGCCCAGGGCAGCGTGACTCGCCCCACTGCTCGGCTCCCATGCCTGGAGGCTCCGGGACGCTTTTGCCTGGTTCGAGCTTGACTTCTGAGCCAGTGCTAGAAAGCAAGAAGCAGGCTCAGCACGCTGCAAGGGCTTGGTTTTGAGAGGTGTTTCCTCAGGAGCCTCGCCAAGCCTCAACAGCCTGGTGGGTCTGACAGTGCTAAGGGCAGAAGCCCTATAGCGCAAAGAGGGTTTTGTTTTCTTTACAGCGCTTAAATGTACAATGGGCTCCAGTGGAACTGTATTCCTCTGCTGGGAAGTTTGTGAGCATATATAAAACGAGATTGTGTGTGGGAGTTGTAAAGGCTGTAGGGGCATTGGAAAAAAACCCCAAATCTCAGAATGAAGAATGTGTCTTGAAGAAAGTACCACAAACGCGTTCACTTGCAAAAGACGCCTTTAAGAATGATGTAACGCGGGCAGTCCAACAAATCAGCCTAAGAAAACGACAGATCTTTCTGAGCACCACAGCAAAATAAAGCCATCCTGGGAGACTTTACTGCAGGGAGGTTGCAGATAAGTATCTCCAGCATAACCCGTTTTTTTGCTGTTACCTGTATCCAAATGTGAGCACGGGATTTTTGTGTGCTCTTTACTTACTATACAGACACAGGCTGGACATACATCCATAATAATAATAATAATAATGCGGCCAGAGAGCCCAGCATTATGGTGTGTAAAGAACGGAGGGTGTGCTTGTACATCCAGTAAGGCATTTCAGCAAACTGGGGAGGGCTGGACGTCCAGTGGAAAACCAGGAAGACAAAGTATTAATTTCTGGTTTTATGCTAACAGCACATATGTCTTTCATGTGGATTCAGCTTGTGTGTATTATCAGTACAGTTGCTGTCATAGATTATGAAAAAGCCTGAGTGGAAATGTCTATCAGAGTTACACGCTTTACGCTGCCCCTGCATTTCTGCATTTAAAGTGCATAACCTTGTGCTCAGAGCTAGAATGAATCTCCTGCTGCCATTCCTAAAAGCTCCAGGGCTCTGTATTTATAATCATAGAAAATGTACTTGAAAAGGGACCATGAAAGGGTATAAGGAACATAATGGTCTATCTAAGTGACAGTCCTGATGTTACACTCCAAATAAAAATATTTTAACTAGTTAGCGGAGATGCTTCTCCAGTCCCTAGGAATATGCAAGCTGAAACTCATCCTCATCCATTGCCTAAAATAGCTAATCCTGGCATTGCACAGATCCTTGGAGCAACAGTTCAGGAAGGAAGGACAACACGCAGTCAGATTTTGAGTGACGCAGAGCATGGTCATGGAGCAAGAGCTGGAAGCATCTTTGGATAAACACCCAAGTGAGGCCACAGGAATTCAGCAGGACTCGGGTGGAGCTGGGAGCCTCTCCCGCACGCAGAGCGGATACAGCTACAGAGCTGAGAGGCAGCGTCAGCTGGCTCCCGCCAGTCTCCCCAGCGTGCTCTTCACCATCTGACGGGGGAAAAAAACAACCTCACACACCTTTGAAAACATGCCAGATTGGCACACGGCTGGACAAAATGCTGGACGGAACAGCCTGGCTTTCAGCCTTACTAGTCAGTGAATCGTAAGACAGTCTATTCTAACACCCATGCTACGGATGGTGCAGTTGCAATGGTCTGATGCTAAAAGCAAGGCAAGATCTGTACGGAAAAGCAGTTATCTTTTCTTAGGCCGATCACTGCACTTAGGAAATCAGACAAGCTCCTGTGCCCACGGCTCCTGGACAAACACTTTGTGCTCCAAGAGACAGCACTTTTTTGTTGGTTTCTTTTTTTTTTTTTTCAGGTAGATTAGTTGATTTAGTGAATAATTTCCAACCAATGTTGTTTAACTTGTTCTTTAAAAAAGCACTGCTGGCCTGGTTAGCTTCAGAAACTGTTTTAAGTAATAGGAATAAAAATTACAGGTTTATTACATATGGGTTTTAATGATTACATTGCATCTACTAAAACTGCTCCTGTACGTCCTCGGGCTGAGTTGCTTAGATTCTCATGAAACTCATCTATCATTCGAGATGATTTCTTACCTTGCTTATATATTTAATTTTGGTATTTGTCAGCAATCAATGTAAAATGTGAGAGGCAGAGGGTAACAGCCAGAGGACTGTTCTGCTTCAAGAAAAGGTATTCTTATAGAAAGATGCTCTCATGATGATGTAGATCATATCGGATACTGAAGAATTTTTGCCATGCGTGTGTTTTTTCCAGGTCCATGTTGTAGAGCCAGGATATTTCCTTGATCTGGCACAGGTAACTGAGAAGTGCTATTTTGCATTTTGAAACTCTCTTTCTCCTGTCTCATTTTTTATTTCAAGGAATATTAGCAAGCAAACACACCCATCTGAGCGTGTGAGTCATCTTATTGGAATGAAAGATATGCCTTATTTAGGCCCGTGCAACTGCTCCACACTGAGCAGTGGTGCTGAAGCCAGACAGTAGGAGACGTTAAGGCACGAATCAGGAGCCAAAATCTCGGTTGTGAGCTCCTGAAAACTTGCTGTAGTTTTTTCTGAATTACTCTTTGGGAGAGAGGAACAGGACTGTTTTGAGAAGATGATATTAAGGACTGTAACTCCAGCGTACCAGTGTTTAATTCTGTCAGCATTAATGTGAAGGTCCTTTGATGGGAACTGTGACACTGACTAATGCAGGAGTAACCATTCTTTGGCCCCAGCAGGCTGTCACTAGAAGTGCCTCCATCTTATCTGCAGTCTTCCTCATCACACATTCCTTTACATCCACATGAAGGAAGGTACACACGCTTTGCTCATGCAGGGAATACATGTTTTGCTGTTTAACAGAGGGTGAGTTGCAAGGATTTGGGGGAAGGTGTTAGCATGGAGCAAGCTGTGAGCAGAGATATTATGCTGGTGGACCAAATGAGGCATGCAGGCCATAGCCTGGGCACTACGGATTTGAGTCGTGGTATTTGAAATACATGTACATTCAGAGTTATGTCAAAGCAAATTGAGAAGTATGCTAAAGGAAAACAAGCTATCAGGTCACATTTTATATGATATTGGTTAAATTGCAAGGGAAAGATGATAGTTCTGAAGTTGTTGCATCAGGAACAGGAGGTGTAAGAGGAGAAATGGCACGACTAGCATCGTCGGATCATCCAGTGTTTTAACTTTTTGGGCAAGTATTGATCAAGATGTAACAAAGCTTGCACTGCTTTCACCTGGAGCTATCTAGATCAGAAAAGATCTTTAAATAAAAGATACAAACATTAAAAAAAAAGTTCATGAAACTCAATAAATACATCCTTTGAAAAGTATTACTTTTTAAGTCTTAGGGTGGGAATCTAGACTGTGTTATTTTGCAGCTTGATTCATTAGGTGTCTACACATAGGACTAGACATTTATCGCTTTATTTTGTAGTCCCAGCCTCCCAGATAAGTGTTATACATTAATGTTAAAAACACTGAATTATTTGATATATTATAATAAACTCGTATTATTCAGAAAATGAATGTGTTTATTTCGAACAGATTTTATTACAACTATATGTAAGATGTCAACAAAAATGCAGTAGGCAGCGTGCTGAAATATGTACACTGAAGGGAAGATTCTGAGACATCACTCTGGTTGTTATATAGTGACACAACTTAAACAAGTTGATTTCAGTAGAACTGAGGATTTATGATGATTTCTGTGATATTCCTTAGAGTGTCCTAGCCCAGAAAGTGCAAATGAGAAGTCTTAAACATCCATATAAATAAGGAAAAAATACGGCTGTATAGTTGGCACATCTGTAGCTGCTTGCGGCTGTTGCAGTAATGGAAAACTTAAGCTAATTAATCTTAAAGACTCACAAGGGATTCTTCTTGCAAAAGGATATCCTTAGGTTGACAGAAGAAACTTCCACCAGTTTTCCATTCCATGAAACAACTGCTTTGTTACCAAAAGACCACATTAGTCAGAGGCTGTTGGTGAAATGCAGAGTAGCCTGAAGTTTGGATGTTACAAAATTGCTCACACGGACTGCACTAGCATCACAGCCTAGGAAATGGTAAGCTATAAAAGGCCAAGTTTATTACGGTCCTAGCATCCTCCTGGATTGCACGGTGCAAATGTTAGGTGCACCTCACAATGTTAACCATGTAATTAATTACTCATACCAGGGCCACAAACCGGGAATCTACATTTTCATGCAACAAAATACTTGAGGCAGTCCTTGAGAGCACTAACATTTAGAAGGTGTGCTTTCAAAATGAATTTTAGGTATCATGAAATAAGGTCCAGTGAGTAAAGCATATCTGAGGAACAGGAAACTCCCTCAGTAAAGTAATTTATTGAGGTTGTTTACACACAGATTCTCCTCAACTTAAAAGTGACTAAATGAAGAAGTACATCTAAATATATACCGTGCTCAGGGCACTTTTAATGGGAGGGGTTTAGGAAAATGGGAATCTTATCAGATCTTTAGTGTCCTGTTTTAATCAGTTCCCACACATCTGTGGCTTTCTAACAATATACTTTGAGGTTTTTCAACAAGCTATCACATTCCTCGTGACACATCTGCAGTGCTTTTTATCCCATCCCATATGTAAAAGCTATATCTATCTCCTTGTGTATATATGTTTTTAAAGTATACTAAACCCGGTTGCAAAGCAAAGCAGACTATATTTTCACTATTTCCATGGCAAGTATATAGCCCTAGCAGGTTATGGATTGGAGGGTAGTTTCCCCTAATATTTTTGGATCAGTGGTTTTTGTAAAAGTATTTCACCTTAAAGGTTAACCCAAGATCCAAAGATTCTGTTTAAACAGCATAGTAATATTTGACTGAGTTTTACTGTTAAACTTTATCAAGCAGCTTCAAAGCTAGCTTCAAGTCATCACTGAAGCAGAACATTGTATTTGAGTTTGTGGGATGGAGAAACAAACATATTTCAGTTTGCTGGTATAAAGCAGGCCACTGGTCTCAGTTACAGCAGTGTAGGATCAGAAAGAAGCTCATGGATTTATTTTTTCGTATTGTCTTGATTTACAATTAGCTTTTACTTAGCAAAGTTTTAGCAGCCCTTTCCCAACTTTGTTGTTATTCCTTTATCTGAGAAACCACAATGTGGTAACTGCTGGCAGGCATTGAACATAGCAGGTTTTTATGCCTCTGTAGGAGGATGAGGATTGAAAAAATCTCAACTTCTAAAATCAATGGCAGAACCCTTGTCTGAGTGTTACTCTCTATCAGGCACCGTTACTGCAAAAAAGCACAATTATATTGGTCTAAACGATTACAGTCCTTGTAGTATATCCACTACATTATTTATTTTTCTTAGTTTTCAGCTAGACTAACTGATGAGTTACAAACCTCCTGTGAGGGAACATTCACATTTTACATTAAACAGTGGTGAAAACCCGTTTTGAAGCCTAGTTTGCCTCCCGTTCTAATTATTATGGCTCAAGCCCCAGGCAAAAGAGCATCTTAACTAGAAGCCCCAAAAGTCAGAGTTTGGTAGGCAGCCTGTCTCTCCTCAGTGGTGCAGTTCAAAGGAGGGGCAGATTATGAGTTTGGAAAATGGTTCCTAGTCTTTTCTTAATGGTCTTGCCTCTTATGTGCTAAGACTGCAACATGGAAATGCCACTTCTTGCCTGCTTTGTCTAGGCTCTGGTGTCCACTGCTGCTCCAGCAGCTGGGATCGGGAACACAATGTAGTTGCAAGAGCAGCAATCCATTAGTTTGCAGTAAAGATTTTGCAAAGGCTTGGAGTCTCCTCTCTTTCTTTTGAAGCCCTCAGTAGTCCTCAGCAGGCTTAGCAGGCACTCAGCAACTTGTAAGATGTGCTCCACATCAAGCAGCTTAGGAGATGGACAGAGAATACAAATAAATGAATGATCAGACAAGATAGTGAGGGCTGACAGGACTTGAGCAATGTCAGCGTTGATGGGAAACCACATGCAAAAGGCCTGTGTGTTCTTTTCAGTCCCGCTCCTCCTCTGCCTTGGTTACAAGAGGTGCTGTAAACATAAAAATGCCTTCTAGTACTACTTAAACGGAGAGATACAGGAAAAGTTACAAGAAATAGGGTAGAAGGACAGAGTCCGTGCATGAAAAAGCCTGCTCCCTCTGGCCTCAAAACTACCCAATGCACCCAAAAGCACCCTCCATGCAGCCTTTCCTGCTCTCGAGGGCAGCTTTTCCATAACAAGAAACTGCTGTAAAAGACAACCTTGCACACAGTAATTAAGATTAGTGTGCTTGCTAAATATGAAGCCTGTGTGCAGAGCAGATCTCTGTGGGGCACACAGCTTAGGCAAGGAGGAGTGCAGGTGCGTGCAGTTTGGACTTTTGAGAACAAACATTCCCGCATCGCACCTCTTACGGGCTTCAACAGAGCAAGGATAGCTGTGTTAAAAAGACACATGTTGAAACTATTTATTGACTTTGAGACTGACTTAAACTGCTCGTGCGTTGATACCCAAAAGCATGTGTTGAAACTGAAGTTATTTAGTAAACCTAGTTCAAATGGCATTGTTGGATAAAATCAGAAAAAGGTTTCCAAACCTGATCTTACAAAGCCATAGCAGCATACGGGCTTTAGTCATATAAATAGATACTTTGGTCTGCCTTCTTTTGGCTGTATCCTGGGCAAAATCATGCATTCTGCAGCCAACCCCTCTCCAAAGGAATACTATAAACAGCTGCATAGAGCATCATTAAACACACAGAAAAGTGACATGTCACTGGTAGACATGTTCAGGCAAAGACAAAACCTGAAAGCATCCAGAGGTTTCCACTGATATGCTCTACAGCTCCTCTTCAACTCAGATCTATTCCTGGATTTAGAGTTTGTGAAAGTGGCTGTTTGGGGTTTTCAGCCATCTACACAATTGCTGCTCTGTCTCTTATTATAATATTCTCAACTTCAACAGTTTTCAGTGGTCTACAACCATTTTTTAACTTTCTGGCTCTCCTGTACTTTGCATCCTCAAAACACTATATAAGCATTTTATATTGGATTTATTGCCTCTATCTGTCCCTTGAAGCACTTTAAATTACCTTTATAAAATATGCATACATTCAGTCAAACACATTGTACATTTGAATGAATCTGCTCTAAAGTGCTTTTCAAGTCATCAGGCAAAACAGGCAGTCTGCAAACACAGCTATCCTATTAGAAAATAAGCATATCTGCAGCGTATCAAAGATATCCCAGGAAGATGTTTTCAGCCTTAAAATACAATGTTTCCCCATTATTCCTCCTAAAATAACAGAAATTATGTGAACCATTGTAGCAAGTGCTGAGGTAGAGAATTTCTTCTTCATTGAAAGAGCACCTTAAAAGTTTTTTCCAATAGCGAACCAGCTACCTTTATAAAACCTCTGTGTAGTGTTTGCTTGCTTGTTTACTTCTTGTGATCAGAAATAAGGCAGAAGGGTTAAGTTAGACACAAAGGGAATTAGTACCAAATCTGGGATTTGAAATCAGTTCTTTGCTCTTACTATACAAATTCAGGTTTTTGTGAGTTCTTTTTCTCTCTTAAATTAAAGAGAGTCATACTTTTTTTTTAAAGCAAGTTTGTGCAACAAGAAAAGTTCCCAAAATTTTCTTTGTGATTTTCACAGGTTCTTGAACATATTCTGACATCACTTGTTCGATGTAGTTTGTATTCCTTCATGAAATAACATGTTTTATTAATATACAGACACCTCGCACTGCTGCACCTTTAGGAAGATGTTAGCTTTTGTCATTAGGTACAGTCCCAACGGTAACATTTAACATCATCCCTTATTCCATGTTTCCAGTTGGTAACGGTGGGACGTGAGCCTCTGTTTTCCTTCCTCCTCTGTCTCCTTTCTGGCATTCTGCCTACAGCCAGGAGGTGTATATTATTTCTTCCGTCAGTTACATCAGTTACTCGACGCATGCATATCTCTTCAAATTAACTTCTCCATGCCCCTTAGCAGCTGTTGCTGCTTTATCCCTTTACTGACAGATGGGCAGCAGGCACCCATCCTGCGCCAGGACCAGCTGAGATGCGATTCCATCCTTACAGCAGCACTACTGTTAAATTCCTTACGGAAAACTGGATAACGTCCTCAGCCGTGCTTTTTAATTGAAATCTAGTTTCAGTCTTTTTTATATGTGTTATTAATGTTTGTCAATAAGACAGGGCTAATTTTACACAAAAGCAAATACTGAAGAGCTGTTATGTAGGCATGTGCGTATTATTTTTAATGAGTTCTGAATGCAACTCCACACCATTCCAGCACAAAATTTGCCTTAATCTGAAGTATTTGTAATTTTCTTCTTCATGTGTCAAAAGGCCTTCCAGATTAGTCTCACATCTAGCAAGACATACAGGAATACTGAAGTTTTGCAATGAAATAGATACATTTTGAAGTGTAAAGTCTACCTCACCTCCTCTAAAGTGCACAAAAATTTCCTTTAAAATAATTATTTGACAAGGGAAAAGAAAAAGACAAAAATCATTAAAATACATTTCGAGTTGACTCTGATATTAATAACTTGAGCAAATAGGTACAATGGGTGATGCCAACATTGTACAAAAAGCAGAGCAAGTTACGCTGCTAAAATATGTACTTTCATGATATTCTCAGACATATTATAAGATGCATAGGAACTTATAAGTTATTTGTTAATTATGGTTGAAGTAAGACTGTGGCACGCTCTATTATGTGCCTCTCCATTCTAGATTACCTTATTGCAATCGTAAGAATGAGGCTGTGGTGCCTTTTTTCTTGACCTATGAAATTATAGAATTTTTCTGTAACACGTGCCTCGATCCAAGGTGCCAAAAGAGAGCTACTGGTTTCCTGCAAGCCTTTACTTCCTCACAAAGCAGATGTTGTAAGGACATCACCTTCATCATTTGTATCGCAGACACACACTCCAGTGATGACAGAGACATAAATTACCGCTAGGCTGAATTCATGAACAAACTGTTCTTGCTGTCCCTCAGGACTTGTGTTATCCTCAGGAGCACCGACATCAAACGTGCAGATATCCCAAACTGACCTAGTTCAGTATAGGTAATATCATTTATTTTTTGCTAATTCTAAGGAAAATTGTGTTACTAATGAAACTACTTCTCTGGCTTATGCATGGTTAATGCGCTAATAGAAGTTGACAAGTATAGAGGAGGATTATGTCTTTCTTACTTCCATCCATGGCATTAAAAAGGGTTTGGATTTTTTGTGGTGTTTCTCTCTTTGTTTTGTTTTGCAGTGGCTATTATTTTTCCTGGATTTTTTTTTTTCTTTCTTCCTTTCTTGCATGGAGGTAGAAATAAAGTCTCATGAAGCAGTTCCTTAAAGAAACCAGAAAACTGGTCAGAAAACTGGATGTGAGGTGTTGAGCTTCTGTTGAGAGCAGAGATCCAGTGTCTTGGGTTTGTGTAACACCTTCAGTCTTTATTATTTCACTCTCTTGTTTCCTAGTTGCCCCTTCCTTTAAAATTTGTCATGCACTTAAATTTTCAACCCTTCAGATGCCTCATGTTGCTTCAATATCCACTACTCCTCCACTTGCTGTGCAGTGATAAAGGCAATCCCAGTAGCTTCCCCAGATACAGGAAGCCTTACAGACATACCAAATACAGGAACAACTCATTGCACTGGCATTTGGAATTGAGGAAGCATTTATTTTTTATTGTATTGATTTTTAAGTAGCATTTTACTTAGCTAAATTTAAGCAGCCTTTCCCATAATTGCTATTATTTCTTCATCTCAGAAACTACAAATGGAGTCCATGAAAAGTAATCAGGTTGCTCAAGCATGATTTTTCCCTTGGAAAATCCATGTCAGCTGGTCTCAATCATCTTCTTCTCCTTCACATTCTCAGAAGACTATCTGTACTGTTTATCTTGTAGATGACATGCAGAAAATCCTTAGAGTACATTTTTATTGCTGCTACACATTTGTCATTACATATTTTATGGTACACCACATAAACTATATGCGCTAAATGTCACCAATGGCTAACAAACACAAGGAGGGCTCGATCCAGCCCTGATCCAGATCTGGGGACTGTGGTGTTTATGAGCCTTCACTCCAGGTGCCACACAGAAGAGGCTAAAGAAGGATGGAAAGAGAGAAGGAGAAGGTTAAGGGCCATGTTACCTGTCTCCCCTCCATCCCTGCCACCCTGCCTCTTCCAGTAAACCCTACCTGCAGGGTATTGTCCTCTCATTACGAACTATTTCTGTAAACAGATAGCAAACTGGAGGAAGGATATTAATAAAAACTCTACACAACAAGTAATTACATAACCGATGACTTGATCTGATTCAACAGAGCATTACAATAGCTCTAGGACAAGTTATCCTCCTTGCCATCAGAGGTTTTCCATGAGCAGAAAAGCAGGGAAACGGAAGCAGTCAGGCTTCCCTCGTCTTCAGTGTAACAGAAGGCTGCATCAACAACAGAGGCAATATCTGTAACTCTGCTGCAACCAATTACAAAGTTTCTAATTATGAAGAATTATTTGGGACTTCCTCCAAGGAGTTAATTTTAAAGAGTACTGGAAATTATCTCTAAAGACCTTTTCTAACCTTTCAACACTTAAAAGCATTCCAGCTTCTCAGATTTGCTACTCAAGGGAGCTCTTTCTATTTTCTTGGTATCCACTAGGGAAAAGTAAGCAATAGACAAGTCATAAAAAGGTTTTATTACTTAACATTACACCAATTTGCTTTTGTTAACCTCATTGGGAAATTGTAGGGAGCTGAAGATGAGTGGATGAGCTGGTTCACCGCAGAGTATGATTGATTGATGGTGGGGAAAATAATGGCAAGTCCCAGGGAAGCACACACCAGAGAGAAACCTGAGCAAAAGGAGAGTTTTAAAGAAAAGCCTTCTATTTTTTGACAAAAGCACCCAACATCTTCATTATACGCTTTGATCTGCACAATTGTGACTAGACTATTTTCAGAGCACTGAAGGCCCTTCTTTCTGTGTGGAAGTGAAAAGGGAGTGCTTGCTACCACTGGAAACAGCTGTAGGATTCACAGTTCACCCAGAGCTCCTAAGAAAGTAGATTCACATATGTAGCCTGTATTTCATTCTGACAACATAAAATCAGCTTGTTTTAAGGTGTTTGTTAAGAAGTCTAGAGTAGGTCACCTGTGGTTGGAGAAAGTGGAAGTATACCACATACGACCGGACAATAAACAGCTCCTCCACATGCCAGAATTTAGATCAGAGCAAAGCACGTGTAAAAAGCCCTAAAATATTTCCCCACCTGTTTCCTGCCCTTGCCCAGACGGTAACAGTCTCTGTGGTTGGCAAGCAGAATCTAAGAGGGAAGCTGTGATTTCAAAGGAGCACAACAAGAGGGCAACATTCAGTGGGGCAAGAGGGGCTGCTGTGCCCACTGTCCTGCAGCAGAGTGGACAGGCTGCCCTGCTGTCATGAGGTACTTGCAGATGCAGTGCTTCTGTGGCAAAGATCACCACTTTGAGAGCTGGAACAGCAGCTCTGCTTCAGCACGTGCAGAAAAGAAGGAAAATCTGGTCAGCTGGGGGGACAAACTACAGAGCCAAGGGATTTCTTTCTCAGAGCTCAAGCAAGGCAAAAATGTGGCAGGGGATGATGAAGATTCTTCATACCAAGATCGAGGGGAGGGGAGGACAAGCATGCGTGAGCGTTAGAAGAAAGCAGTGCTGAAGGGAAGCCAACCAGCCTGTCTCCGGCAGACTTTTGCTTTCAGGAGAACTCAGGAAGCAGGTGAACTTTCTGGTTTTTCCTCACTGCTCACATATACAATTAGGTCCGACCCTTTAAGGTATAGATTACCGCACAACCATGATTCTCCATTTTCAGGCTTTTTGGAATTAAATTTAAACATACATGGTACCAGCACATCTAGTATTACTACCGCAGCAGTTATGCTTTATTTCCTGTATTTCTGCAACAGGGCAATTAAAAATTAAAAGAATGAACCTGATCTTAAGACAGAAGAGCCTCCTGTAAAGGAAATAATCCTATCAGCCTCTGAACTGAACTAAATAGTCTTGTTTCAGGGCAGAGCAGACCAAAATTACTACTACATCAAGCTGACTTAAATTTATTGTTGAGCCTTATGCCTTCTCAAGGGACTGCCACACAGGAGCTCTCATGAAGAGTTTTTCAGAAGCCCCTTCTCTTGGATGCTGCAAATTCCTTGTCAACAACCGCTGTAAGCAAATGCACACAGAATCACACAAAACGCTGTACTATGACAGCAGAATCTATCACCAAAATATATGCCCTGAGATATGCAGAGACCTTTTCTCGTAAAGCTTGGCTGTAGGCTGCAAGGCTGCTTTAGCAGTTTTTGTGCAAGAGGGCCTGTCCTGCTGGGGAAGCTCCAGAAAAGGGGAGCAGCTATAAAGGGATTATTCCTAGTGCTTACATCAGACATCACTTTTCAGCCTATGTAACCAAAGATAAAGAAAACAAGGACTGTCTCATCATTAAGATGCCAATTAAGCAATGAGGTTAAAAATAAACGAGGAAATTATTCTATTTTTACTTCCTCAGCTTTCATTAACTAGCCATTGTAGGCCAGTTCCTGTAAAAGCACTTGCTTTGTAAACTGGATAAATATCAAAAGGTAAATTTGAAGGCTATCTCCTTGACCGCTCTCACAACACTCTTTGCAGTGTGGAGTAAGACTCCTTTGAAAACCTTAAAGGTCAGTCAGTCTAAAGATGCCATGCACCTTTTAGGAGAGGTTCAAAGTGAAACTAATCTGCTTAGAGCCATCATGACCCCGCAATAACTTACACAGTCTGTCCTCATCTGATGTTCAGAATGTCACCATGCCAATCAGATTTTCCCAGACAGCGTATAATTAATCTTTGCCCTTTATAATAAAGTATTGGTTTAAGCTGTATTGTATAAAATATGAGCCCAGGATCCTGTTAGGGACTTGTTCTCTATGGATCTCCCACAGCCCAGCAACATGGGGTCTTCTGCGACTGAAAAAATGTCCTTTGTGATTTCCTTTAGCATATGAGAAGGAGGCGAGGAAAAATGCTAGTAACTATACAGAAAGAAGTATAAATGGCACAGATTTCAGTGCCCTGCATGTGACCAACTCTGTGCCAGTTCCAGGCACGCAGTCAGATGCATACACTGCAGCAGGTAAAGACATGAGCACTTCTCTCTGTGGATGGACCTCAAACACACCCTGAATTAGGCCAGGTTCTCTCTTGGGAAAAGCCCCAGAAATTAGCAGCATTATCCAGAGAGATTTTGGGCACGTTGAGCAGAGACAACCATAAATGAGACCTTGATACAAACCCTTAGTCTCTTGCCCATCTCTAGACACTTTTTAGAACGTTCACCCATTCTAAGTAGATATAATTCAGAATTATAGCTTTGTATGGGTTGTATAGCTTTATACAGCCAGTTTTAGTGCTGGGGACTGAAGAAAAAGAAAATATGAACGAATACTCAGAGCTGGAGAGCCTGAGAGAAAGAGCAGTGCAAATACAGCCCATCAATAAAAGATGTGCTTGTGTTTTATTTAGATTCTGATACCATTGATGTTTAAAATAATCTGATTAGTTCAGGTTATTCAGCACCTGGAATGTGCTCTTCTCTGCTTGCCAAAAAAAAATTATTAAGCCTTATTCTTTGTTTCTATTTTTTATTCTTACCCTTAGGTTCTTTTTTGTTATGCTAATTTTTTTGGTACCTAAAAAGGCAATGCCCTAACAAAATAAAGAAAACGGGCTAACAATCAATAGATTGGGGGAAAGCCCAACCCCCAATATCATCCCATGAGAGGGAAAAA
>JAVSBS010019414.1:8751-20418 GCA_033124195.1 Coracias cyanogaster
GCTAAGGTTTTCTGCATGTTTTTAGTGTGTTAGTTGTTAGGGTGTTCTTGGTATTTGCTGACACAAGTCAGAAGAGCCCACTTAAAGGGACACACACACACACACACACAAAAAGTTCTGCAGAACAAAGAATAAAGGTAATAAAAAGATTAAAGAATAAAAAAACTTCAGTAGCTCAAATGTATAAAGTAATTTAATATGGTGGAAGCATTAATTATTTTAGCTTAATTGAATTCTGAGGACTGCAGTAGTTGCATTTTTGTAGACAAGCTCTGTTTATTATTTCTTTGTGTAGATTAACAGTAAAGGAAACATAGATAACTTTCAGTTATTTATTGTAAAATAAATGTGTCAATTCATGTGTAAAGCAAGCTGTTCAAAGATAATTGAGTCTTTATATTTGAAGAGGGAAACCAGAAATCACCCACTCGCCGCTCTGGCTCCCTGAAATATGCTGCCGCCGCTGCTGCCCTCAAATAGGTTTCAGCTCCTCTCCTTGATCTTGTGTTATTTTTGTAGATCTTCCTATTTGGTCAAAATGATTTGTGCGGCCTTCTGCAGTGTGACTAAGCCGCCAAATCTTACAGCTTTCCATGGCTGAATGTAGCGAGGGTATGTCAAGCGGCGAGCTTGGCTCTGCCACTGCCCTTCTCTTCCCTCGGCATGAGGATGTTAGGTTTCAGCAAGATGCCGAGCATCCACCCTAGCACAGAATGCTCTGGAGTCTTGAGGTCTTTCCTTCTCTCTTACTTTTTGCCTTTTTTCCTTTCTTTCTTGGTCACTGGATATCTCTTGACCACTGCTTTGAGGAAAGCAGGTAGAGCTCTGGAGCCAGCAAGAATTTGCATGCGGGCAAGGCACATCCCCAACTAAGGCATCTGGATATCAGTAGAGACAAAGGCGACTTTGTCTCCGCAATCAGCTTTTAAAGACCTTGTGATAATGAAGGCTCTCATCTTTCCCTGACTGGTAACTTGCAAATCCACGCTTTTCCAGGTGTTTTCTCTTAGTTACCACCATCTGTAAGATGGGTGGTCGAGTGTTAGCTGGCACTAGGAGGACGTACGTGACTTGCTTATGAGCAGTTTGTCCTGTAAAGGTTTTTTTTTCAAATTGACTGACCTGTTTGAAAATCAGTTCTGTCTCTCCTACAGAGGGTGTGATAGTATCAAACAGATGTACCAGATTGTTGCATAGCAAAACACAGCCAGGCCAATGACTTGGCTAGGAGTTATCAGTCACTACTTCTTTCACTTCACCGCTGCAGATATTTTGGAAAAAATTAGATGACTCTTGTATTTTATACCTCTTTTTATCTTTCATATTTATCAGATCTTGGGCATAACCAGGTGATCTGTCCTGGCTGAAGAGGGCCTTGGGGAGGTGGTACCCACTGTCCGTTGACTGATAGTATCTCCTGTCCTCCTTAAGGCCCTGTGCAGCTTGTGGGCTGCCAGGCTGTTCTTCAGCATGGCTCTCTGAAATGATGCAGATTAAATAAGAAATCCCAGTTGGCTGTTTTCTGGATGGTTTCAGAAAACCCTGGCAGAGGATGGAGCCTCAGTGGGGCAGGCACCACTTGGACCAGATCATCTGCAGCTTCACTGGCTGGTCTGCATGCTCCGGGCAGCGTACCCTCGTGGACAGAGAACCACACCAGCAGCAGAGGTTCAGTAGACAGTGTAGTTAATTTCTGCAAAGACAGTGCTAGGAAGGAGAAGGAAGTTGATTGCAATTCCTCGTTCATCCCGTCCCAGATGCCAGTGCTGGCCTCCATACATTATATACTTGAACTAGATGTGCATCATGAAAAAAGGCTCCCTGTCAGAGGTAGGATTTAACCACAACCCCTGCTCCATGAATGTTCATTTCAGGCTTTTGAATGGTAAAACTGCCAGTGAGAGAAACGAAATAACTCATATGTGCTGGAAGCTAGAGATAAACACCGCCGCAGGTTGCCATGAAATAGGCTATTTGATATATTTAGAATTGTTATTTTTCTCCAAATTAAGATTAGTTAAATCCATGTGTGTTGTGTGAGTGATTGTTAACTCAATGGCATGGATTATCCTTTTTTCAAATCATGACAGCTAATTATTATTGCTGTCTACCCTGAGACATTTACTTACAATGTACCATTATGGACCCGCGCACCCATATTAACTGTAGAACTCAGACAGCCATCGTGATGCCTTTACACATGAGAGGAGGAAAATGCAAGCTGAACCAACCTGAGGCCACTGGTGGCAATGTCAGGAAGGTTGGAAGATATGTCCTGAGCATCATGGAGCTAGCATGGGGCATGGGGGCCTTCCCCTTCAAAGAACCCCATGGCACCAGGTCCTGCTGCCAGCAGCTCCCCAAAGCGGTGGGTCTTGCAGGAGTGACTTGTTAAAGCCAGTCTGGGAAAAACACTGGGTGTAGAAGGATTTTCCAGAAGTATGTGGTAACAGTGCCTGAGAAACTCGGGTTGTAGCTGCAATCCTTTTCTTGGGGCTTTTCCAGGCTTGTTTCTTCCCTCATGTCTCCCATGCTTTCCCTGAGCACAGAGCAGATACCTTGCCCCCTCCTCCTCCTCCTCTGCTGCTGCTTCACCAGATATTTAGCAACATGTTTTGCTAATTGGTGCTGATGAGCAGTATGGGGAGGGGGGACACAGGGAAGGTGTCAACTGCCACTCCTCTGAGATCAGGGTTAATGAGCAAGCCTCCTGCCCCTGGAGATCTTAGCTGAGGTCCTGACTTGGGTCATGGGGGGAAAAATGAGCATAGTGATCTCACCCAGAGCCCCAGTTGTGCCCAGGACAGGAGGCAAGACAGGAGAGTCTGGCTTTCCTCTGGGGACAGGGCACCCCCAGCCCATGGAAAGGGCTCAAGGTGGCAGCTGCACTTCCCTGGCATGCTGTGGCTTCAAGCATGACAAGGGGCTGCTGAAACATTGATGGCTTGAAGTTTTGAGGCTACCAGTGAGGCCAGATGGAGGCTCTCCAGGTGATGTGATCCTCCCTTTAGGGGATCCTTCGTGGAGCTGGTGTGGAGGGCATCCTGTGGTGGCTTGGCAGCCCCCATCCTCACCGTGCCCCCCCTAGTTGGCACTGAGAGATGGCAGGGCTGCAGCTGCTTGGTGCTGCACAAGGTCTCCCGCGAAGGCACCGGCTAGCACCCTGCTAATCCCGGCAAGAGTTAAAGGTGAGGAACCTGCCGGTTACGAAACCCGACCCTTTCTTCCCCTTGCTTGAACTCCACCACACCCATGTGGCCCGGCTCCAGTCTGCTCAGCCCTGGCTAGGGGGCCACCAGTCGCCCTCTCCTCACAGCCATCTCAGTTTGCCCCCGGCAGTGTCCTGCCCAGAGCCTGGCCCTGCCAGGCAGTGAGGCTTTGCCAACATCCCCAGGAATCAAGTGTGAAAATATTCACACCAAGTTTTAAAAGCAGACTGAAAAAAAACCCAAACTGAGGAATACTATGCTTTCAATTCTCCTTGCTGGTTTTAGCTTTTTGTTTTATTTCTTTCACCATCCTGTTTTTCAGAGTTATTTTCTGCATCCTATGTGTGGTTAGCTGGACTGCCATGAGGCCAGGATGGCAGGTGCTGGTGCTGGAGGAGCTGTGGGGGGTCCAGCTTGCCCCACTCCACCCCAGTTTCACCTGGGGCAACTCCCCTGAGACGGGCAGTGCTGTGCCAGATTGATAGGGCAGCACAAGTGGGGACCTGTCCTGAATGCATAGGGTGCCTAAGAGTGAAATGGGAGCTTGCTGCTGTTATTTTTTCTCTCTAATCGCTTTTAGTTACCGTCATCTTTGGTTTTATGTGTGACAATGCTAGGTAAAACCTTTTCGACAGAAGTGCCATTTTTGCAGGCTGATGAGGGTATTTAAGAAGGTCATTCAGTACACATGGCCAGAGTCTTCTCACCCCAGGGTGGATGTGTATCGGGAGTCACTTTTTGAGAGCAAAACTTACTTGTTTGCACCAGCTTGGCCCTGCTGTTAACCACCCTTTAATTCAGTGGAAGGACTCTGGACTTACTCAGAGGTAGAGCCCAGTAAAAATGTCACACAACAAAATATTTTTTTGCCTTTATATGAGCCCTCTTGTGAAATTACTTGGGTCATGTGTGGGAGACGAGAAACTGTATATCTCTGTTTATTATTAGCATGGAAAGGTTGGTAGATTTTTTTAGACAACACTAATGGTAAATGATGAAAAGGTACTGGTCAGCCAGTCTTTATTAATTTTTCTTGACTACTTTGTGAGCAGCTGTTGGGAGCAAAGTAAAAGTGGAGCTCAGCCGTCCTACAGACTGCTTTAGCATTTGTGTGGATGTGACTAATAGTAATAGGGTTGTGTTCAGTGGCATATTGACTGCAAGGAAGGAGTTTATGTGCGTTTGCAGGGGAATTTTGCACTGGCATGTAACTAAAGGAAAGCTGGTTGTATGGAAGTGTTATAAAACAGGAAAGTTCCCATATAGATAGAAAAAGTTGCTTTCCTCTCTGACAGTGAATAAATACATAAAGGTGCAGAAATGGTTCCTTTGCTTCAGCAGGACAGAAGTGCTGCTATAGCACGAGGCTGCCTCCCTTCATGTCTTTTCCATAGATTGTTTTTTTTTCTAAGCCCGTGTTTGAACTGTGCTGCCTATACACACATTGACCAAATCGGCTGTGACATAAAGGTTGAACCTTTCTAGGGTTTTTTTCTATCATAACTGGAGAAAAAAAACCCCTGTGAAGTAATCATACTTTTTGTACAAGAAAGGCCTGGATTTCTATGTCATGTCATATAACTTCAAGGGGCATAGATTTGGGGCTGAGTTTTAGTGCTGGCTTTGGTGGCCAAGTAGGAAGATGGGAGCCCAGAGGGTGAGAAATAGAGGAGGGAGGCCAGGTATAGAAGTAAAACCGTGTTTCTCAGCGGACAACCCTGGAAGCCTGGGAAAAGTGGCTAGCTCTCGGCTTGGAAAATGCGTGCGCTCGCTCTGACAGGAGCATCCTTTTCAGCTTGGTTCCTTCTCCCTGTTCCCTCCCACCTTCCAAATGGTAATTGGTGGGCTGTGCAGTAGAAATGTTATAAAAAAAAAAAAAAAGAAGAAAAAGTGGGTGGGTGGGGTATCTAGGGATTTGGTGTCTAAGCTCAGGAGTTAAGCCGGAAATCCCAGAGATGTAATGAAAACAAAACGGACTTTTCACTCGCGCTGTGGCATTCTGGCAGTGAGAACGCTTTCGTGAGCCAATGTTTTCATTGTAGGTTTTCTCGAGAGGAGTAGTGGAAACGAATCGTTAACCCCTTAACAGGAACAAATGTGGTTGCTGCAGCCGGGAGAAGAGAGCTATCTTGGCTCCTAGTTGCCATGTTTCAGAGCTTGGGGGTGTGTGCATGTTTGTGTGTAGTGGGGAAGGTGGGGTAGATACTGCTTGTAAGGAGTTTAATAATCTTAATGGCTGATGTGAAGTGGTTACTTAGTGGTTGTTGTTTTTTCCTCTTTGCATGTATGCCTTTGCAGAAAGATTCGAGTGTGATCAGAACAAACCCCTGTTAAGCCAAACCGCTCTTAAACTCGTTCTTTCTTCTGGCATTTGGTAGTGTATTTCTTGACCAAGAAAAAGGGGACACTGCTCACTACTCCTTCGGCAGGGTCATAAAAGCTGCAGATGGAAAAGACCTACAAGGGAGCAGATCCCAGTTTTCTTGGAAGGTGGAAGTACAGGATGCGTGTCTGTTGCAGGCATATTACATATATAGCTTTAAATGTCCAGCAGCCTTGGACGGCATTCAGCCTTACAAGAGTAAGGCGCTTCATTAAAAACAAGGGACTTTGGGGAGGAAGGGAGGTGGGAGCGATTAATCTGATTTATCTTAACAGCCACTTTTCGTGAAGAGATTGTATATCCCTGTTCTCCATGCTCTGATTAGGCTGCATTTTATTTTGATATTTTATTTCACCTTTTGATCATGACTAGCACTTACCATATCTCTCTCTCCACTCTCTCATTAGGCTATTTTATCTGCACATATTCTTGCAAGTGGTATAGAGCATCAGCCCCATGCTTTAGCTAAAGAGCATCTCAACTACCCTTTAGCACCTCGTAAGAGCAATTAAAATCATTACATACCTTCTTCCAGCTGCTCTAGATTCTCTGGTCCCACCCCTGCATGCTGGTTGTGGGACTCTTCGTGCTGTGCAGATTTTGGACATAATTGCATAGGTGCTGCAAGGGGCTGTGTCTCTGCAGCTGACCTTGTTCAGTGTGTCTGGCCTCTGAATAGATGTTTGCCTTCTTTCTTCCCACTTTGACAGCTCCCCACCTCCACACTCCAGACCCTCACTCTGCCCCAGCCCACACTCTCAGGCTGAGAAAGCACTGCAGCAGCAAGGTATTTGTGGCTGAAATTGCCTTGGCAATGAGCAGGGGCTGAGGAGAGCATCAGTTCTCCTGCACACTTTCCCCTCCTGTTTGAAGAGGGGAAAAATAAGAAAGGAAAGAGATACAGCTCAATAAATGATGGTTCTACGTGGTTTTTTATACTACACTGGTTTCATAATGGTCATTTAAACAAGGTGGAGCTGCGGGGAGAGGTGAGAACAATACATGAGTGCAGGCAGGGATTAAACAGACCTCTTCTTCTTTTAAGACATTTTATTATTTTCAGAGTCAAACCTGTAGCCAGCTAATGTAACTGTAAAAGTCACCTTTCAATTATTGGCGAGGTGCTCTGAAGTCTTCTATTATAGCTGATGTACTTGTATGCATGCAAAATCCAGATTTGAATTTAGCATCTACTTGTTTATTTTCTTTATTAAACCAACTCCTGGTTCATTTTTTCCTTTCAATACCAGCTTTTCGTTTCCAGTTTTCTAGACTGCCCTATTACTAGCTATAAAAAGAGTTAGAAACTGAAGGGAAGTTTCCTGAGCAAGAAGGATTTTTTTTTTTTCCCCGGCCTTTTTTTTTCTCCCCCTATGGCTTGGCCCGGAGCCAACCTGTCTTTCAACAAGTAGAGAGCCATTCCAAGTTGAAATTTATAGAGCAGAGTCCAGGTTCAAGGGCTGAAGCCCGCCAACAGCTCCAGCCTCTTTGTTACTGATTAATTCTGCAAGCAGTTCAGCTGGTTTGCTCACTTCTGCCTGCTCTTCATAGCGCTTCCCAGCCGGCTGCGCTGCTTCCCCCTCCCCTGCTTTTCACCGGCACTTTTCCTCTTTACTGTAGAGCAAAACCCCAAATGCATTTTAACCCCATTCAGTCCAAGCTGCAGCACATCAGTTTTACGGTAAAATAAAAAAAATATCCTTTCCCTTGGCTTTTTTTTTTTCCATTTTCCCTACAGCTAATTTTAAATGTCTGGAGGTTCCCATTTCACTTCAGCTAATATTAACAGTTGCTTCTTGGCATCGTTTGGAACTCA
Organism: Coracias cyanogaster; assembly: GCA_033124195.1. Classification (NCBI taxonomy): domain Eukaryota; kingdom Metazoa; phylum Chordata; class Aves; order Coraciiformes; family Coraciidae; genus Coracias; species Coracias cyanogaster. Next base: position 16,160 of record JAVSBS010019414.1, read on the forward strand.
AGTTCCCAGGTTTTAATTAGTTTACTCAAACACACACAGCAGGGCAAAATAGTTTCTTTCAACTTTACCTGCAAAGGATGTTTCCCGTCTCAGTGAGGGGGTTTCCCTCGCGGAGGGATTTGAAAGGCAGAAGTTTTCAAGTGGTCTCAATATGGGGCCCCACAAGACTGAGTGTGGGAGGTGAGGGGGAGAGAAAGCAGAAAGAAAAAAGGAGAAAAAAAAAACAACAAAAAACAGATTGGGAAAGTACCTTGAAATGAGGATGGTCCCAATCCTGCAACTAGCTGGATGTCAAAGCATGACCTTATTGACGTCAGTGGGGGTTTTGCCATTGGCTTTAGCGAAGGCAGGATTTCATCCTTAGCCTGTGCCTAGCTGTAGGTACGCCAACGGCCCTCTTGCAGTCAGCGGGATTGCTGATGTGCAGAAAGTTAAGCGTGTCTGTAAGCGTTGGCAGGATTAAGATCTGTGCTGGTATTTTCAGACCAAGTGAAATGCATGTGGGAGGTTTTTAAAGAAGAAAGTGCATGGGAGTTTTAAAACAAGGAGAGTATAGCCGAGCCTGCCATTTTTAAGTGCCTTGGGGAAAAACCTGTGTTGCTATTAAAAATATCGAAGGACTAATGTGTTACTAATTGTGACACAATTAACTTCTTAGAAGTGTTTGATTGTGTGATCCAAGAAAATAAAAATTTGGGGGTGAATGGCTAGACATTCAGGCCTGCATTTCAGTTTAACCATTTCTTTTCTATTAACTAGAAATAAAAACAATCATAGAGGTTCACTTTACTGTGCATCTTGCTTATTTTGCTCCTAGAAGTCTACTTTTGAGTAGGTTATTTAAAGAATTTAAAAAAGGACTACAAGAAAGAAAAGCTCAAACCCAGTAGCTGTCTGAGACCCCTATATGTGGTTTTACCACAAAGCTCTTAAATTCTTGTTTAAACATTTCTCCAGAGCTGTTACTCAGGAAATAAAAATGTGTGCTGTTTGCCTATAGTAGATTAAAAGTTTACCTTTAACGTGACAGCTTCTCAAACCTAGTGTCGGAAACATGCTTCCATTTTATGGTATTTTGAAACAGGTCTGGAGCAGAAACAATGTGTTTAACTAAGAGACAAGGAGATAGAATTTGTGGGTTTCTTTCTTTAATGGTTTATAACCAGAAACCTTTTCTGTGTCTGTCTCTGAAACTTTTGTGCGTACAAGTGGCCAGCACATGTAAACCACACTTTGAAATTTTACAGTTAACTTTAAAAAATCTTAAGTTCAGCAGAATGGAACTTTTTTTTTTTAGTCTATGGACAACTCTTTGTAATGATCTGGCAGAGGAATGTAAATTGTTTTTTTTTTTTTCTCCAAAACATTCATAATTTGAGCAGTAGAAAACTGAAGCACATCCGAGCTCTGAGAAGGCTCTCTCTCGCATCTGCCTCCGCCTGTGTGCTGATTCCCTGGGGTCCCATTTATAACAATCTAACAAGATAGAGTCTGCCTTTGAGTATCAGTAAATATGGCTAAAGATCACAAAACTGTACTCATAATTGTTCAAGACTAAAAGGCAGAATATAGTGTTTGATTAATGTTTATGGTACAGGGCCTTTTTTGTGGAAGGAATTTTAAAAAGTAGCCCCCCAACCCCCCTAAAAAAACTCCTGAGTCCCCACTCCAGCCCCCTCAGGCTCCACTGGAGGATGTTCTTCTCATGCCAAAAGTTCATAATTTAAGATGATGCACTTTATTTTTTATTTTGAAGCTGATCAAGGATACCCGATCAGAGCTGCTTCTTGAAAGGGGTGCACAAGATAGTTTTCCGTTAGCAGCGCTAGTACGCAGCAGCAAAGGACATCTTTGATGGCCACCAGATGCACCCATCCCTCAGGTCAGGGGGGGTTGACAGTGCATCGTCTTGGACTGGCCTCATCCTTACTGTGCCTGCGCTGTGGGTGAGGAAAAACACCCTCAATCTTCAGTGCTCCCAATCTGACAATGTTCATTAGAAATATTTAAGCAGGGGGAGGTTATGGATGCAGCAGTGTCTGTCAGAGTTCCCCAGCAAAGGCACCTGCTTGTTTTGGAAGGATTGACAAGCTGGATTGATGAGGTCTCTGTTAGTGCTGGAGCCTTGGAGCTGCTCAGGCTAGGGTTTGTGCTGGGCAACCAGCAGACTGCAGCAGGCGTTACCTGGGTGGGGTGATGTACTGGTTGTCCACACTCCCTCTGTGGGAAGCTTGGGATGTCTTATTGTCTTTGCTGTTGGGAGATTTCCCTGCTGCCTGGAAGGGCTTATTTTTCTGAGCGATAGTGAGTGAAGAGTACAATACAGATGGATCTGTTTCTCTTTCATTAACTCTTTTAAGATGATTGTTTAAACGTGTTAGCTTTGCTTTTCAGACGGTAAATGTCAGTTTCAAATATCACTGCTAACAAAAAAAATGTTTTACAAAACAGATCTTTGAAAAAGTCCAGGACTTTGTTAAAATGCTGGTCTAGAAATGGCAAAGGCGACTCTGTACGTTCACAGAGTGGAAGATGTGGGGAAGGGTCAGTGCTGGTTTACATTCAGGGCTGGCCCCTCTCGGAGGCCGGAGCAGGTCCTGTGGGTGGGAGCCAGCGGTGGGGGGGAGAGATGCAGCCAGCAAGTGGGGCTGGGTGCTGGTGAGAGTGCCTGGGGGATGTGCTGAGCGAGCGGCTGTGACTTCTGCAGTGAAAACCCCATGTTTTGGGGAACAGGGTAAACGTACAGAGAGAAAACCTGGAAGGGCACGTGTCGCGGTCGGGGTCAGTTTCTCAAACACGTATGCATATCCTCCAGCGGAGTTTATTTCTTACTGTGGAAACTGTGGCCCTCAGAGGTTTGCAGAGCACTGTGCTAGCAGAAATATCACCCCAGTGTGCCACCATGGGGGAACCCTGGCACTTCTAAAATCAGGCTTGAATACTTCTATTTCCCACCGTCCTGTCCCTACACTTCTCTCAGCTCTGGCTGTGTGATGGCAGTGCTGAGCAGAGCCTAAACCCTGTTCCCCCTTACCCTTCTCTAGGGCAGGTCTGTGTGGCTTTGGCTTGATGGGTAAAGCACAGGAAACCATCAGCCCTTTCTCCAACCCTGCAATCCCACCTTTTGATCCCGGGAGTGGAGCAAGTCCAGGAATTTTTAGTGCTCATTGCTGTCGATTTTAACCCTCCCATCTCTTTGCCAGCACCAGCTTTAAACCGCCCACAGGAGATATGCAGATAGGCACTCTCATTTCTCAGATGAGGCAGAAAAGATGTGAATGGCTTGATTTTTCCAAAGTGCCTGGCTGCGTCCAGCGGGGACTCAGGGCAGCCTGCCGTGCTCAGCACCCCTCTGGATGAGGACACAAGCGCTACCGTCCAAAATGACAGCAGGGAGTGTGTGATGGCAGCAGGGCTATGGCTGGGAGAGCCTGCCCTCTGGTTCACGGCTCACAGCCCTGCCCTTTTGTGCGTACATTGATATCTTTCCTAATCTCCATGCTGTTAGCATGTTCCCCTCCTCCCCAAACTCCTTGGCAAAAAAGTTGGGTTAAATAAATAGGAAATCACAGGCAGGGCGCCGGAGAGCATGGTGATTGGTGATTGCGCCCATCCCCTCTTGCAGCCCATGCGCTGCCGATGAGGATGGATGGATGGAGGATGGGAGGCTTCATGCCACTTCCCAGAGCCTTGGCAGCATTGCCACCATGGGCACAGCGCCAGAAGATGGCTTCTGCTTCATAAGTGAATAAGGATCTAAGAAAATTTCACTTGCAAGCATGCGATAGGGCCCTTCCCTGCGTGGGGACATGAGCTGGGTGCCTTGGGAAAGATCTTGTCCGAGTTTGGCTGGGTCGTGAGGAGGCTGGGTGCCCTCAACCTTCACAGTGGGTTCTGGTTCCACAAGGAGCAGGGACTTCTCCACACTGTGTCCCTGCAACTGGGTGCTGAGGAAGATGAGGAGACAGGAGGCGGGGGGGGGGGGAGGAAAGATCTGTGACAAAATCGTGCGACACCCACGTAAATATTGTTTGCATGAATTGGGTCCTTCATCTTTTGTTAGCGGCAGCTTGTTAATTAACAGCAGATTAGTGCTGCTTTCTTCTGACACATGAATATATTTTGGGCTAGAAAATACTTGTACTCAATAAAACTGTGTGACTGAACAATTCAGAAAGTACCAGTGGACGCCGTAATGGATTCTCTTTTCATCCATCCCCCCCACCCCCACCCCCCGCCCTCCTCCTGCTCTAAATGCA
>JAVSBS010019415.1:0-16120 GCA_033124195.1 Coracias cyanogaster
CCCAGAGAGGTGGTGGAGGCCCCATCCCTGGAGTCATTCAAGGTCAGGCTTGATGAGGCTCTGAGCAACCTGACCTGGTTAGAGATGTCCCCGCTGACTGTAAGGGGGTAGGACTAGATGGCCTTTAGAGGTCCCTTCCAACCCAACACGTTCTATGATTCTATGAAAACAGTACAACAGATTTGGAGCTCTCAGTATTTCACAAAGGGGAACAGAAAGAGAGCATGGGGATTTCACATCCTTGCCAAAAATGGATGAACTTTCTTTCGAAGTTGAGCTCACAGAAAGAGGTCTGGCTGACCCCACCAGCCTGGCACCCTGGGGGGCTGCTGGACAGGCAGCCTGAGAAAAAAATGAAAACACATCCCCTTTGAAATGAGATCAAAAGAAACAGTCTCCTCCCTTTGAAGACTTCACTTCTAAACCACATTTTCCTTATCTTTCTCCTTTGCATCTAGAAATACAGTCCCCAAATGGAAGAAGAAAAACCCTGTTTTGATGTCTAATAAGTTTCACTTTTCAAGTCCAGTTATTCCTACATGGTACAGGCTCTACGCAGGGGACACTTTTTCCCCTGGAAAGCGATACAGCAGTTGACAAGACCCCCATCTACCCAGTTAACTAATGACCCTGCTTTCAATTAAGAACGAGCTCCTCAACTGCTTACTTTCACACCCTTGTCTAACAGCGAGGGGACAGACACCTTCAGATCTCTTGCCTTCCTACTAATCTTTGAAAAAGAGAAATTTGGGTGGGTAGAGGCATCAGGCCAGGAAAAAGGGATGGGGAAAATCATGTTACTTTGGGGACCCTTTTCCTTCCTCCAGAAACATTAACAGAAAAGATGTTATTTGAGGTTGACGACGGATCACATGTGATAGTGTTTATTTCAGGTTTTCTTTAAAGGATGCATTCTCAGGCTCCTGGTCGCACAAAACACACGGAAACAAGTAGGAGAGAGTACAAAAAACCCCTGGGTTTTGTTCGGAGTGTATGGAGATGATCCTTACCCCGTTATTCCCACTGCTAGCAGGGTACTCTGCCTCAGTAGGAGCACTCATATGCCAAAGCAAGAACCTGAATCAATTATTCAATCAGCACCTCTAAGATTAAAGAGTCTTCCCTAAGCCACACAAAGTCCTTCTTTGCAAAATAACTGACCTGGGACATTAGCTGGCACATCTTGACTACTGCTTCCAGTGGGCGACTCGGACATCTGGGCATTGCTTTCATCAAATTCATGTTTAAATATACAAAGCAGGCAGGAGATTCTGTAGTCCAACCTCACATTCAAGATGAACTGAGGATACAGAAGTAGTAAAACCGTTGAAATAACTTGCCTGTTTCCAGTACATGTACAATTTATGCGTGATGCCGTGATACCAACATGCAAGATCAACATAGTAAAGATGTTGGGGAAAAGGTATGCAAACGTTTTCTTAAAAATCCCCAGAATTCAGTAATTTTTTTTTTTTCAGTGATTCCAATGAGCACGATAGACACGCAGCAATAAATACTTATGAGTAAAAGATTTCAGCAGAGTTTGGATCCCTCGTTCCTGCCCGACACAGGCACCCTCACCCTGCACACCCCAGGAAAGCAGCATTTCCAGCTCCGTTCCGAAACCAGCAGGAATCCAACAGGCCTCTGAGCCGACTCCCGGCGTGCTGGGGCTGAGGAAGCTGAACACGAGCTGCAAAAAGCCAGGCTGCTACCCTAAAACAGCTAAAGTGTATTGGCTAGGGCTGGTGAAACCTCCGGTGTAGCAGGGACTATCTTCTTGGTGGCCTTCCTCCCTCTTGAGGAAAATACAGCACAAAGAACGCTTGCAGTTCTCTCAGATTCAGGGGAAAAAGCTAAATGCCAGTTTTAACAGCCCACGGTACCAGGGGGAATATTGGCACATTGAAATATCCCATGGCACACGCCAGGCCATAAGAGAAGTTCTGGCTTTCACTAAAATTAGCCACAGTGAAAGGAAGTGAATCGAGCCTCCCCTACGCGCTGCGTCTGGTGCTGAGGGGAAGGCCACAACCTCCAACCCAGCTATGTGCAAGCCTCCCACGGGGCCCAGGGCAGGAACACCACGGCTCTCCTGCTGCTCCACATCCTCTCGCCCACAAAGCTTTCGCAGCATTCTGGCCTCTGTGCACTTGCCCGTGAAGCTACGCAGCAGAAAAGGGACTGCTACACTGAGAGGGAAGATGGATTGCAGTGCAGCAGCATCTAGGTCGAGGCCGTGCTGTGGAGAAGGGAAGAACTTTTCTCTTTGTGACCCAAAGACTTAGGGGCGAACAAGTTAAAAAAAGCCAGGCAGATGGAAGAGACAGCAAGGCTGGCAAATGTGCATACATAAAAACCATTTCAGGCTGATGGCTGTACGAGGAGACGGCCAAAGTATCTCCCCCTTCCTTGGGGCACTTAAGATGGCCCCGTAAACCTGGAGAAATTACTTAGGCGGAAAATGAGCTCTTCACTTCAGCAAGTCAGAAATATCTATTGCAAGCTCATTTCTATTAAATTGTTTCAGTAATGGCACAATATTGTCATACGCGAGTTGAGTGCCGCATGCCTGAAAAAGTCACCCTTGTAACGCTTGATGGGTTCAGAAGAGGCACACCCGAGGCAGGAGGGGATGGAAAGGCAGCACGGCACTATATTAACTCTTAAAGACAGCACAAGATGCTACGGCAATTTGCGCTGCCAGTACCTGAAGTATTTCGATGATCTTCAGCTTGGTGTCCATTACCAGGATGTCCTCTTTCTCTGGTTCAGTCTGCTTGACGTTACCCTCAGGAGCAGCAGCAAGTGGAGTCATGGGCAAGAACCCACCACCTCTGAGCACCACCTGGGTCATGAGCTCACCAACTCCGTGGATTGACCTCATCACATTGCTCCCTTCAGAGAGGTAAACAGGTAAGGTTATGATGGTGTAATGGCACTGCATTAACAGGGCAAGGACCTTCCACATCCTATGAAGAGAAGTTCTCAACATTCAACAAGGCCAGGTGGACACCTAAACCCCTGGAACAGATGGAAGTCAACAGAAGCTCTGCAATACTTTCAAAACCTCCCTGCCCTCTCCCTCCATCACAGGCTCAGCTGTACAGTGAAGCCATGGACAGAAAGAAGATTTCAAATTCACACTGATATTTTGAGCTGAGGTAGAAGCTACCAAAGAATGATCTGTCAGTGTTCAGCCTTACCTTTACTTTCTTCTCCTTTTGCCATCTTGGTAATAGGGAAGATGGTTGTGATATGCACACAGTCTAATATAGCAAGGAGGATTTTGGTTAGTCTGAGGAGGTCACAGAAGTTGTAGAAACCAAAATATATCAGATTTCTGGCTAAGTTAACAACCTACCAAAATAATAATAAAAAGCTCAATTAATACTACACATTTTGCTATCACAATCAAGTTGTCTTAACACAGTGAAAAGATCAAGAACCCAGCTGCGAGTCAAGTTCTCAGCATAATATCATGTAATTCTACATTCAGTCAGGAAGTTTTCTACTTGCCTACAAATACTGTAGCACCTGCAGTTGATATTCTATAGCTACAAAATCACACTGTATTTGTCTCGTTACAGAAAAGGTAAGATAGGGTCAGGACTAAAGGGAATGTACTGATGCTTTTTATGGTTTTGTCTTACAAAAATAATTAAATCACACATCTAAATCTTACTGCTACCAGGTTATAGCTTCCCTGCATGCACTACTTCAAGATCCACACAATAATTTAACACATAGTGCAAATGACTCCATTATCTGAAGTACATTCCCTCAAATGCTTCTGTTTTTTAAAGAAAAAATATCGTATCCTTTCTTAAATTAACGGTTTAGGGAATACTATTGCATGGATTTGCTACATTTGCACAGACTATTTTAAGAAGTCAGTAAGTCACAGTATCGTTCTTTTTGTGAGCAATTCTGTAAGCTCTAGACACTACCTGTGCCTGCAGACAGCGTTTAGTTTTCAAGGCTTTTCATTCCAGTAAAGCTTGACTTTGCAATAACACTGAGAGCAAAGGAAGTAAACAAGGCTGCTGCAAATCTGAGACATAAGCTCACATTCATTAATTGTATTTCAAGAGCTACCGTTGCAAGCTCCCGAATTCCAGTGGGGTCACTTGCACGAGGAGAAAGGACTACACTGGACAGAGGAGCCTGCTGAGGCTCAGCACTCACTAATTACTCGCCAATCTACTTGGCATTGGAAAAAAGTACCAACATTCCATTAAAAAATAAAGATAAAATCAGAACTGGATAACTACCTCAAAAGTGAGCTTATTTTTCTCTTTGTCAGAGAAAGGGAACCTCTGACACACCACATCTCTTAAATATTCCTCTACAAATTCCATTGTTTGTGCAAATCTCTCCTTAATTTCATCTTTGGAAGTTCCACTGCTATCGTAGCTGAAGAGGGAGAAACAAGAAAACAAAAAACAAAACAGAAGACAAAAAACTTAACATGCTTATATACAGGGCTCTTTTCCCCCAGGACCATTTTTCATTAGTTTGTCAGAATCCAAGAAAAGTTAAAGGCTATTAAATAATTTATCCAAACAAGAGAGTTAGGAAGCTGACACCATAATTTCCTGGCTTTTGCTGGTTTATCCCATATGCTCATTTAGCACTATTTAAAAACGTCTGAGGAAAACAAAATAGAGAATTTTGTCCCAATAAATAAAAAAAGAAACCCTCATTTTTTTTTAGTGGAAACAATGACAAGCTACACACAGCATTAAGGAGAACAGATGCGGCCAAGACATGGAGAGCGCAGAAGCTATTTTTTTCTCCAGATAAAAACAATATACATGCAAAGTAGACGTTAATTTGTCTTAATACAAATTCTAGGTTTGTTTTTCAGCGTGTGCAGAGAGCACTCAAGAAAGACAATCCCCAGCACCTGCCACTAACCACTTCTGTTTTGCTATGTGGTCACAGATCACCGTTCAGCCTCTGCCAGAGCTGAAGCCACTTTTTTTTCATATTTTTCCATTTGCAGCTGAATTTGACCTACTGCATCTCTCTCAGCAAAGAAAACCAGGCTGGCAAGGAGGGAAAACCAAGAAACCACTAAACACCAGTACTAGTACTGACAAGACTCAAATTCCCAACTTTTCACATAAATTTTAAATGCTCATTTTCTCCCACAGAAAAACATGAGTTCTGAGAGGTTGAAGTACTATACATTTAAATTTTGTACTACTATAAAGAGTTAATACAAGCATATGGTCAAGAAATCATGTCTCCAGTCTAGTCACAGTTTTGTACCAATTTTTCACCCCTGTGTTCTCCCCAGGAGGTTAAGGAACTTGGCTCTCCTCCAGCACATGACTTGTTTCAGCATCTTCCCACCTTATTACTGCTTTTAATGGCATGAGCTACAGTACAGACAATCTGCCCTGAAGAGTCTCTGCTCTGATTAAATAAGGCAGGGGGGAAAACGAAGTAGTCCTCTCTTGCTTTGCCTCCTCAGGGCTAGGTCACTCGTCACGTCACACACATCAGCGACAGACACACCATCGCTGCGAGTTTCGGAGACAAACCCCCTCGCAGCTTACCCTCCACGCACAGAAAAAGGTTATTTGGTTCTCAGGGAGGTTTTCTCCAGCAAACATTACGGGCAAATCCAACTACAGGGTTTGAATATGCGATGGATTTTTAAAAATTGTTATTATTTTCTATTGTTTTTAAATACAAACAGTATAAATAATACACGAGTTTAGGAATGACCTGGTTTTGTTTTAAAAATCCAGACAATAGAAGTTCCTTTCCCCACACCCTTCCAGCACGTACTTACTCATCAATAGCAATTTCAGAAGGTATTTCAGACCACAGACGAGCGTACTTCACTGGTGTGACTTGTTCCTGGGGGTCACGATCAACGTGCATGTGAAGCATGAGTCTGCAGAAAGAGGCTCTCAGATCGTACGGCAGGTTTTCATCAGACATGCACCGGAGAATGAGGTCCACATCCAGCTGGCCAGATATTTCATTTATGGCTAAGTACTGTCGATCAAGGCACATTCTAGCAAAGAGGTTTAGTTGGTATCTTCAGGAAAAAAAATCAAAACAAAACAAAAAACACCATAAGCAACTTCTACTTGAGCTTCCAGAAACATACACTGGGTATAGTACTGATGTGTAGTAAGAGAATGAATCTTCTATTTTCTGGTAATATAGCTACATTTATAATGGGAAGAATAAAGTATTTATTAAACACTATTAACGGGAAGAATAAAGCATTTATTAAACACTAGTAAAAGGTAACATAGCGGAAAAACAGAAGAAAAGGAGTCGTCATATCTTCCTGAGAGTTACACAGAATTAAGTTACACTGTTTTTGAAAACTACACAAGAATCCAAGGAATACTTAAGGCAACTCAGCCCAAGTATTGTCTAAGACCAAATGCTTCTTACTGATGCTGAAACTACAGTTGTCCACTGAGGTAACAAGGTGGATGGGCTACGGAATCACTAAAAATCAGGTACCTGATTAAATAAGTACCGAGCTCTGCTCCCTTCAAAGTACAGGTAGAAGAAAAACTAAATTCCTGAGCTTTTCAGTCCATCAACTAAAAGCGAGCAGCTGCCCTTGAAGGTAAGCACAGTCAACAGACGGACAATTAGCCTGTAGTCATGAAGTGCATGTCCAGCGTTCAGAGGGATCCAAACAGGCTTGTGCTGAACAGTGTCAGCGGTGAGGTTTCCTAAAGAAACACTTAACTGAGAGCAGACTCCTTTTCACTCTCAGCACTCCCCATGGGAATTTGACCAAACTGTATCGGAAACCCCTTGTTGTAAGTTTGTTCATGAGTCTGTAATTTAGGTTAGAAATAATTAACACTATCAATTCTACTTAAAAACAAGTTCAAGAAAAACTATCTTGAAAGCAGATACAACTTTTAGAAGAGGTCTCTTTTGAGCTCAGCCCTCCAATAGGTTCAAATAAAAACATGTATTACGAGGTCTACTGCAAGAACGCTTTTCAATGGAAGAGGTAACACAAAATAAGATAGCTATTAAAAATTTAAATAATCTAGTTGTACTTTCTGCATCACCACAATCCAGCCTGTCAAAGAACTCTCAGAAGTTTATAACCCAGACATAGGAATTTGGTCTGGGCTGAAACCTGATCTTGCACTTTGCCAAGAACTTGGTGTCTTGTCAAGTCATCTGGAAACATCGCTTCATGTCAGACGGCTAAAAGCATAGCTTAAGCTGTACAAAGAGCACTGCACATTAATCAAACCGAACTTGCGGCATTTTCACAACCGCATATACTGTCCCGCTGAGAACTACAGGCTGACTGAAGGCTTTGAGCTTAAGAGAGAAATTTAGAAGGCAGGGAGAACAGCAGTGGCTTCTTGAAAAATCAAAAGCAAAGCCATCTGCGCTCTGAAATCCTCTTTTTCCTGCAAATGGTTGTTTGCCCCAACCACCACCTGAATACAGGTAACCTAAACTGTTAACACAGAGGCTCTCTCATAACACCCACTTATCAGGAAACCAAACAGAAAGATGAGCATTAAGTGCTGTGCTAATTCAAGGCACTCAAAGCCTCAACTATTTTTTTTTTTAATCAGTTTAAGCTCACCATGTATAGCTTTGTGCTTTCAGCTCTCACTTCAAAGACACTTCATCCTTGCTCTCTATTCTTCCCATGAAACCAATCAGCTTTCTGCCACACCAACTACTACTATAAACCAAAGGCTTCCCCACCCAGCCGCGATGAACTTTGCTGGCCAACTACTGCGCATGCTGTTAACCTGTAGTAGCTGAGCACGTCCCGATCTTCCTTCTGCCCTTCCTTAGCATCTTGAGCCAACTCTCTGATACTCTTACTGCGGATTTCTTTGTTACTGTCTCTCCAGAACAACCACACTTCTTCCTCATCTTCTCCAACTTCCAAGGCATTTTCTCCACTTGACACTTCTTCAAACTCAAATCGAGAGAGGACCAGCCTGCCAGAAGGAAGGTGGGTTAGATTACAAACTGCCAAGACCCATGCAGATCTTTTAAAATGTTTCTTTTAAGACACTTGCTAAAATGTATTGGTGATATGGAAGTAACTTATTTTACAATCTCACATTCAGAAAATACAATCTTATTCCTCAACTCTGTGAAGTAAAAGCAGAGTATCTTACTCTTTCAGCAGTGGCAATTTACTACATAAAATCTTTGCATTTACCACTCAAAGCTTTATTCTAGAACAAATTTAGATTATAGGCTTTCCATTCAGCCTTGAAAAGACCAACATTTCAGCTCCATTCAACTGATGAAGATAAAGAAACAAGGAAGTTGAAGACATGTCTAACTAGCTTTCAGAAACATCCTTAGGGGAGAACTGGTTCAAATATCATTCAACAGACTACAAAAGGATCTGGTAAACAAAAATTGACTGGTTTCTGTACCACAAACGCCAATTGAATCAGAACTGCTTTCCGCTTACACAGTAAAATAACTAGAATAAATAAATCAGCTACTGAAACTAAAAAGGCTTTGGAGGCTTGTAGCTCTTCAGCAAAAAAACAATCGTACATCTGAAATAAAAATTAAATACACAAGGATAAGAACAAGTGATGTAGGATCTTTAAGTGTTGGTGGAAATAAATGCAGTCTTTGATTTCATGAAGATAATTAAAATGTGCAAGAACACTCGCATCCATTTGTGTTTTAAATACTACCTGACAGAGATCTGCTTCCCTTCTGTGGTATTTCAGTCATGATGATCTATGCTCTATTCCACATATCGGATAAACCTATCTTTATGAAAGACAGTTGGGATTTGATGCCTGCACAATGCCTCAGCAATGGCAGGGCAGTGCTGAGCAGGGTGAGCGGGGATGCATCAGCTCTGCTCCGGGGTAAGCTGAGCTCAGGGGGCACGCACCCAAGAAGCGCTCGCCCACGGCAGCTTATGGAGGAAAACCTGAAGCCCAGAGGAGGATCAGGCCCCACAGGACCATGACACCTTCCGGCAAAGTCTGTCTACTTTGATCAAACGTGAGGTATCTGAAAGAATCCCCTGACTGCAGGACTGCGAATGCACACGGCAGGCGTCTGCTGTCATCAGCCCCCATTTGCTGTGGTGGGAGAAGATCCCCCACACACTTCTCTGCTTTCTCTAGACATGCCAGCAGTGCTCTCAGCTTCGAATCACCTTCCTTCTGTTTCACGCTAGGAAAAACCGTCTTTAAAGGAATTCACTTACTTAGTTTCAATGAGAATGTCTGCATTTGCTGGATTCAGCACGGCTTTACAAATCAACTCCTGTGTCACCGGAATAGACTTGTTCATGGAAACGCACAGATCTGAGAGGTAATCCAAAAACCTGTTGGGAAACGCGAGCCAAGAGGGTATCAATCCTTGTTGAGATCTAGACGGAAGCAATCCACATTTCAGCAAGAAAACATTCAGAACTCCATTTTAACACTGCAGAGCCAGACTGCTGCCCGAGGGGGAAGCTGAGTGCCAAAGAGAAGGGAACTAGCTGTGCTTCCTTGCTAGCAAGTTGGTGGGTACAGATTTTTCACCAGAAAAAAAAGATGATCATACACCCAAAAAAGGCAAAGCTCACCTGGGCTCCCTGTTTTTCCTCACGAGACTAACAAAAGTGTCAATCTCAGCAGCCGTGATGTGCTTCTCCAGGAGCTTGCGATTGTTATGCAGCAGCGCCGTAATCGTGTCCTCAGCCAAGACATCGTAACCAATTTGCTTCTGCATGAAGCCGAACTGCTTTGCAATGTATTCCTTCAAAACACAGGGGCAAGGAGGAAGGTGTTGTCATAAATTCTCAGAATTTCAGAAAACAGTAACAGAAAACAGCAAGATGTTTGTCAGTACCAACATCCCAAGAAGATAACTGAGTTAGATTCAAATTGTTCTTCTTTTGAGAGAAAACAAGGGATGGCAGATAAGCTCAACGCCTCCCTCCATCCCGGGCTAGACACCACCGAGGCATTGATCCTTCTCTGATAGGATCTGGTTTTTAATCCACGGTAACAAATAAATAACAGCCTTAATTCACAGCGCAACTTTCTATGAAGCTTGTAGTACACAGGAGCAAAGAGAGTCTTATAAGGCACCTGAATTTGACAGCAATTCTGTTTTCTCAAATTTCCCCTTAGAACCGGTACTAATTACATGGCATATAGTCTGACAGAGAAGAAGAATGCCAGTTAAACCGGGCAATCCCAAAATCTCTTGCTGACCGTACAATCACAGCACAGCAGCGCTTAATTAATGGGATGCAGCTTTTATACTTTTTTTTGGAGCGCAGGAACCATGTTAGTGCTGTTGGAAGCTACAGACATATTCCAAACCTGATTCTTTCTGTAATCCTGCTGAGAGTGCCTCAGCACTCTGTAGCAAAGCCGGCATATGTGCCTGAAGGGAGCGTGACGCTGATCTCCAAGCTCCTCCAACCGCAACATCGGGCCATCGCCGCTGTCCGTAAACGGTGCTTGTAACAACTTGAAAATCTAGATATTTATTAAAAAACAAAGATCCCATGAGACACCCGCTTCCTCTGACTAAAACCAGGGTTAAAAGCATTGTGTCAGCATCTTTATATTTCTAAAAGGTACATCGGAAACACAGTAGTTGCCAAGTTTGTGTCTCTGCCAGAGCAGCCTGGACTGAAGATGTTGATCAAGCGATCAACACCACGTTCTGTAGTTCCTTCTAGCAATGGTATACGAAAGCTACAGACTCAATGGATCTTTGGGTCCCACAAATTCAGTCAGGTTCTCTTAGTTTCTGTTTTCTGACAACTCTCATTATAGGTGAAATTTAGAGGAAAATGCAGCCTACCTGCTTCAGAATATTCTGTTCTCTCATCAGTTTTTGCCGTTCTCTATTAGGTTTAGAAAATACTACTTCAAGGACGTCTTGTCCAGAATTAGTTCCACCAGTAACAAAGTAGACCAGATCCTCTAACAATTTGGTAACAGATCTATGGAAAAGCCAGAAACTGTTAATACAAGACTACAAATTCCGTTAAAAGAACAGTTCCAGTGAAAGTTTACATTGGTTTCAAAATGCTAAGTGAAAAAAAAACCTCAATTAGAGACTGATTAGATGCTGGATAAAGCACATCGGTTTATACAGAGCTTGAAATTAGGAACTAATGCTCCCTGTTGCTTTAGCCTGTCTAATAGCTAAACCACAGCAACAAGACAATGATATCACTTCAGGGCAACTACATGCTTGCCAAGTTCTATTTGGCAGTTCTTTGAATAGCTAGGAGAAAAAAAATAAATAATAAAAGTCAGGTGATAAGCTCTCGCAAGGCCAAATAAAAGACACGGGCTAGAGGCAGACGGGCCCTGGTTTTACACAGCCCTCTTTTTACTCTGCACTCAGGTTGTGTGGCCATGTACTTTTCATGGACATTGTCAGAGGATTTGCACAAAGTCACATGTTCAGTCTTCAGAAGAAGGATTATGAATTCCCACACTCAACTGGCAAAGCCCATCAAGAAAGGTACGCTGTGGATTACTCCTCCGAGTTTACAACAACGGTTCTCATGCTCTTGTTTCACAGAGCAACAGGGGGCTGGACAGAGCAGGCTTGAGAACTTCCACTATGGACATGCCAACAATAAAACCATCAACATTTGGGGTTTTTTTAAAATCTCACCAAGAAGGAAACAAAACCCCTCTTCTGAAGACAGCATGCATAGTTAAAATTTTCAAAGAAACAGTTGCTGAGTAAAGGAAACAACAACGTCTGAAGCAAATTCTTGTTTCCTTACCTCCTTTCATTCTGGGTTATCGTTCCCTTCTCCAGCTTGCCAGCAATGGAACCTAAAACCTTACTTGCATCATTTGCAAAGTCCAAGTCCCGAACCTCTGCAGGGGAAACCGGTACTATGGCAAAAGCTTCTTTGTCCTCTTTCACTGGAGAAGTACCAATCTGAAACCCAGAGAAGTTTTATCATCACACCAAAAGGCAGACAACAAAGCGGCGATTCACACACTCGGCGATAACGCAACAGAAAAGCCACACTCTGCTTGGACAATATGAGACTACCGCTGAAGTCAGATTTCGGGAACAGAACCGCTCAGTGTAAGCTCCAAACTGTTCCTAAATCCAGAGAAACATCAGGTGAGATTGCAAAATGCTGCTGTAAACAGTGGAAAAAAATCCCCCTCACGATGACTGTCCTGTAGGAGAAATAGAACAGCATAACTAGTAAACTACCACAAAAAACTAGTCTTTAAGGTAAAATATTTTGCATAGGCCCTATTCATTACTGTTGAGCTGCTTGCTGTTTGACAAACCCAGCAGGCCCCAGGGACTGAACTTCTGTCAACGCCACTTGTGTGAAGTTCAGGAACCAAAGGACGTGCTCTCAGAAGGTAACAGAACTTACCTTCAGCATCACGGGTTTCTCCTCCTCTTTATCAATAGGGATATTGGTGCTATGAACCCAGGTGTTAGTGCAAAGGTGTCGAAGTCTGACATAAGAGTTCCTGAAAGAAAGTCAAAAGTTTCAAAGCATGAGTCAGCTCCCCAGACAAGAAATCCTCACATTGTTGGAACTGCAAGATATTGGCAGGAACAAACGGAGAGAAAAGCGTCATCTTCATCCATGCTGCATAACAGGAAGGAGACTCTTCTTTCCTTATTTCATTCTATAAATTTACCTTAAGAAGTCTTCTTATATAATGAAATAGATTCTGCTGTAAATCAGAACTACTTCTGTATTTTGTTGCTGTAACTCAGGTACTGTGCAGTGACAAATCAAAAGCCTCTTCAAGACCATGTCCACATGCTATAGTTTATCTGAGCTGTCAGCTTCCTCCCGCCTTGGTATTTTTCAGCCCATAACTCCCCGGTATCTATTTTATATTTCCTAAACTGAGAACTTTTTGGCTTTTTTTATGGCTAGTCAATACTTTACAAGCAGCAAAGGTCCATTTAGATACCAGAACACAAGACCTGCGTGCAACCATTTCCTCCAGCAGAAGTCATCCTATGGGGACAGCAGTTCCCAGACTGTTTTCTCAGGTATTTCCGGCAGTGACATTTAGCATGTACCAGGTCTCTGATAAAAGCTGTCAAGCCAGACGAGCACCTTAGACCAGGATAAGAGATGGTGTCTCAGCTGCAGAACAACCTCCTCTCTCCCAGCAACTGGCAGCCCAAAGGACAGCCAGGATGGCTGCTTTTGTTGCCCATGTTAACTTCTGCTAACTTAAGAGTATCTGATGATTTCAAGAGTTGCTTGGAGTAGATAGAACAAATCATGTTGTGCTTTCTTGGTGGGAACAGACAGCAGACAGCCTGCGTGCAGACTGTGTATCTTGGAAGGGTGCAATATCTTTTAAGTAGCAAGAGGTACCATATGAACAGTAAAGGACATGTAAACAACAGAACACTTGCTAAATACTTGATGTTACATCCTTGCTAATAAGATACAGGCCAGTCACAGGAGTGGCTTGATGGGACACTCAAGGCTTTTAGTCCCACTTTGTTCACGGGCAAAGAGGTCACGGTCTAAACTTTCCTATCGGAAGGTGTTCTGCTACTCAAAACTCAGCTGTAAAGTACTACAGCGAAGCTTCAGGCACCTGCTGAGTATTTCTATATTAATTTGAGGAAAAGCCTGAATTCCAAAGCATAAAAGAAAAATCGTGGGAGACAGCTTTACCTTAGTGAAAAAAAAAATAAAAATCAGCAAACTCCAAAGCAGACAGTCAGTTCTAACAGCAGGCTGAGCGGTACCTGGGGACAAGGCTGTCTCCTCCTCGCAGGGTGGTAGGGTCCAACTCAAATATGGAAGAGATATCGTTTCCTTCAGGCACAGACACCAGCGAGTAGGCCATCTTCTCCTGAGCGCTGTGCAAGCCTCTTCTGGAGGCATCCTGCTCAGGGTCCAGCTGTAGAAGAAGTCCCATCACACACAGTCAGACCAAGGCCTCCAAACCCACCTGCCCACTGTTCAGTACATGTGTCTTGTCATTTGCAGACTCTGAACCACTCCAAGGAGCAGTTAAGACAGTTGGGCTTTAGGACACCAGTAAAACTGACAAGCAGCTGCTCTTGCCAACCATTTCATCGCTTTCCCTGGGGTTACTAACTTCTGAGTATTTCTGGGCCACAAACCCAATAAATCCTAAACCCACATTGGTCATGTCTTGCAGCTAGTGCCAGAAGAGAATCAAAATCCTCCAGCCATTCAGGCCACTGGGAACTCTCATTTCAGATGACCCACATCTGGTAAGATCCCCATCCCTTACACCAGTAGCTCTTGAAATCTATTCGACATATTGCAGTTATCACCCAAACTATGCAAGCTGCAAATACAAATACTAGCAACACTAACAACAGCTTTGGCAGCAAAAAATGGGACTTGAATCTATCAATCGCAGACAAACAAAACAAAAAGCTCATCAAGAAGTTGGATGTCTTCTGTCGACACTACAGCTCACAAAGCACTCAACAACATCCTACAAAGGTCACGGCATCAAAAGTATCTTTATTTCCAAGGTGCTAGCAAATTACTAGCCTCCTTTAGCGAAGTAAAGATACCAACATCAGCTGAATAAAACATGGGATTTTCAGATGAAAGGATAGGAGAAAAAAAAAAAAAGAAGTGGGGAAAAAGGAACAACTTGCTCTCAAATCTTTCCTAGGGAACTACCAGTTATCCCTCGTCAATAAAAAGAGCTGCTAACTGTCTGACACAGCATAGGGGCAGCTGTCCATGTAAAAACATCCAAATCCTAGATGGAATTTTCAAAGGGATCAAGCAATTGATTTATCAGCTTCTCTGTGATTGTGGCACCAATGGAAGGCAGGTACCCAAAGCAGTCAGCGCTCAAGTGCCCGTCCCTCAAAGTCCTGGTGTAAGGCACTGCAATCCTTAAACATACGGAAGAGGTATCTGATGATGCTTCTGCCTCGGGATATTCTGTAGTTAGCACATTTGTAGTCAATGAACTTGGCTGCAAAGCAGTGACATTTAAAGTCTGATTCTGCACATGGGAACAGACAGTTAGCTGTATGGAACAGAAATACACATTGGGAGCGTGCCTTCGAGAGCAGAAGCAACTATACACTCAATGGAGTCCATCTGGAGGCTTTACACTGGGAGAAATTCGCTCACTTGGAATGAATTCCCCAGATTTCAGCTGTCTCCTCCATCCCCGCAGTAAGGCAGCTGCTCTGTATTCACAATTGGTATGTCTGGAGACAACTGGTCAGTTATTGAAACTGTGGCAAAGCTGGAAATGAGGAGTAAAGCAGAAAGCAGAAAATGGGGCAACTGAATGAGAACTAAAACTTCAACCCCAGAGTTCTACTGTTGAAAGATGCTCGCTGGCATCTCACCTACGCCCATTGAAACCCCATTCTTGAACAGCTCACTGAGGTATGAGGAGAAAACAACAACGAACCACAGAGCTGTGCAAAGAAACCCGCTGTCTTGCAGACAGCTCCCATTTGGATCAAGTCGGAGTTTGGATAAACCAGCCTACAGCATCCTGCCGCTAGTGCATGTTAAACGATGCAGTAATTTTGTGTCAGAAATGAATTATGGGCTCCTGATCCTATTCTTTATGGTCTATTTTTGCCACCTAGTGGTAAAGAGAGCAGGGAAAAATCAGTATAACTCTGAAGCCAGAGTATCATCATTACTGCGCTTCTCAGGAGACATGAGCATATCAGCAGTAGGATGGATGTCTACATAAGTGACCTCAACATTGATGAGCTTTCAAAAAATTAAGCCAATGAAATAGTTCAATGTTGGATACCCCCTGCCCCTCTCCCAAACAAGAGCTTTGGAGGAGTTTTGTGTTCATTTTCTCAGTATGTTTACTGAGGTCAAGCTGTCAGAAGATCAGTGTTTGCTGCCAGATACCACCAAGAACCGATCAGGACAACAGCTCAATAACTGGGTGCACGGGTAAACATTTTAATGGCCCTGCTATAATAACAAATCCTTTTGGGAGGAAAAATCCATCCTGCAGGATTTTGAAGCACCACAGTGCGTTCATCTTCTAAAAAAATCAGGAGTAGTTATTTTTCATCTCTCCAAATGGAGCAAATCCTCCATAACACAGGACAAATGACCAGGAAGGCTGCATAAGCCTACAAACAAACC